>JAQFZG010005379.1:0-10414 GCA_034695465.1 Entomobrya nicoleti
TTGCGACAATACAACTGGATAAATTCTAAAAATTGTGTGGAAAAGTTTGAAATTAGAATTTTAAGTTATTATGGTGGGATATGCAAATGCAAATTCATGCAAAAAGTTTGACAGTGCCAGGAATCGAACCTGGGTCACTCGCGAACTGTGCGGGAAGCACTTATCAGACAATTTTGAATTCACTAATGCTGATATGGCAAACCTGGGACTTAAAGATCAGCAGAAGTATTGAATGGAGATTTTTTTGTAAAGAAAATAATTGTACGTACACGTGAAATAGAGCCTGAGCTGCCCTATCGAGCAGCAGAGTAAATATAGTAATCTAAACATGAACAACTTAACACCTTTCCACAAGTTCACTCACACTCATTCTCAACTGTCGTCCCAAGCCCACTGCAAAGTACCTTAACCGCAAACCATGCAAGCGTCTTACCACTAGACTACACTGCCACCAGTAATTTCATATGAGATCCTATATCCTATTTGAGTTGCACGGCAGGCCCTTTTTTCCAATATTTAAAAATAAATTACATGGTTGAAAAATCTTCAAAAACAACAAAAGCTTTTTCAATAAAGTAATATTACAAATCTGATTTCAATTAAATGTAATTTAATTTCACCTTTGCGAATCTGGATGATCACTAAGAACGCACTCAATCAACTAGCAGAAACAGCGAATTGTGCGATAAGTTGCATGTATTTTTAATTTTAATGCGATTCATCTGATAATGATTACAACAAAGATAATTTTGATTGACTGACTGATTTAATCCTTTCCATCAAATAATTGAGACTCATCACGCGAAATAATAAGTGAACAATAAATTTAGCTTATTTCTTTTTACATACTCTTCTCTATTTACACACAAAAGCAAGTAGCTCACGTTCACCACATGGCCGGTACTTTTACCATTCATTCTTGATTCGTTTATGAATAGCTGAAAAATCCCCTTCTTCGTTGATTGATGTTGCCGTGTGTTGTATGATTGTGGTGTATGGCAATGGTGGTGGTGCGGCGTTTTTTGTTTTTTTTCCATCTCATGTAAGTATGTATAGAAAATATGAGATATGAAACCGGTGATAATTGCGTGTTCTCTCTTAGCTTCTTGTTTTTACTCGTTTGGTTAACCAGAATCGGTGAACCCTTTTGTGCTTGTGGCAAGGTAAGGTTACATGAAAAAGTTGCTCACTTGCCACAGAGGACGAAAACGAGCAACCAATTTTTTCCATTTTCGGTCATTCTGCAGAAAGTGGTGGTGGTGTGCCGTGTGTTGGTCGAATAAAAGTGTATCTAATTTTGAACTCATATCGCATCCCTCTATCTCTCATTCAATTTTTTAATGACGATGATCAATTTGTTTTGCTCTCTCTCTCTCTTGTCATAAAACGATGAAACGTAAAAACACATTTTTGGTGTGGTGTGGGTGTATGCATTGCATTGAATTTTTTGCTGTGCATTATGTAACTTAAGCTAATTGGGTTTACTTATTTCTCAAACTTCTCCTTGTCCCACTGCATCCACCACCACCAAAATTACATGATCAGGTAGGCCATTAGCCAATTTGTTTCAGTTTGAAAGTGAGTCAGCTTTTCATTGAAGAATCGTTTGAAATATAAACTCTCACATAAAATGTGTGTGTTTACGCAAGACCAGCCCATTTCCTAAATTTGTCGGTTGGAACTTTTGTATTTACGGCAATGTTAAGTTATACGTTAGTTTTAACGGATAAATTTAGGAAATGGGCTGGTCTTGCGTAAACACACACAAATGTTATTATGTTTATAAAAATTGAAATACTTTATCCCATATCTTTGGATCTCATCACAAAAAGCATTTACATCATAACCATACACGATACTCAATGATATAATTCACCTTCTAAACTGACAGATTTTGTGATCATGGTCATTTACATTGTAAAAACGTGTAGGTTTGGAAGATCGCCGGGGCTTATTCTATAAAAAATCATATATTAAAAAATAAAGAAAAACCCCTCTACTTTGTTTCTAAGTTAAAATCGCAAGTTTTCATTTGATTTTCTTTTTGTAGCACTCACTGGTGGTGGATTGCGATCTTCGAAATCGAGTCTGTCCTCTTCCTCAAGTCTACAATCTTTAGGTATGTACTGAATCAGAAGAAGTGATGTTAAATTGCTTCAGTTTACTACCTTTGAAATATTAATATATCTTTTTTTAAATGCGGGTTGCGCTAGTTTGCGTACCAAGGTTTGTTCAAAGATTACAATTGTCACTTCCAATGTCACTGCGCCATAATATACTAAAATAAAATCAACGTAAATTATCTAACTATGGTCATTCTATATTTGTCATGCATTTATTGTACATTTTTATCATTTGCATGAAATTACAATAAAATTGAATGAATAAATAAAACATGTTTCATTGCAAAACCAGCTAATTATCAATGATTTAATCAACAACACCTTTCTAATAAATTGATTCCAGGTGTAGATTCATCATCACCTTCAGGTGGCAAAGCTAGCTCGTACAGCACCAATAATACCTCATCCCTTGTCAATGCCTCGTCATCCTCGTCGGGTGGGGCAACCGGAGCAGCTGGCTCTGGAGAATCGGGCTCATCTGCATCCAATAATACCAACAACTCCAACTCTTCTCCAGGAAACGGGAGTGCACTAGGCGCAGCAAACCGAAATACTTCAACTAAATCAGGTTAGAACTTTGTTTATTGCTGTCATGTATTTCAACTTTTTTAAAGAATAAAATGAAGGTATATACATATCCTTTTTGCTTAAATTGCAAAATAAGCTTGGCTCATTTTTTTGGTTGCATGCGAAATGGCACTTTGCAACTTTTGCAGTTTTCACTCAAACTATTGTATGCTTGGCTATTATATATTATGGGATGTTGTTCTTTGTCGTTGTTCACTTGAACAAAAAATTTATGATTGTTTCTCATAATCATAAAAATGTTTGATGCAGGTCGGACGACAAGAGTCGGTCGGTCGCCTGTCGCCTTTTTCATAAATGACAGCAAATACGTGTAACATACTTTTACATCGTCCGTTTATCGCTCCTTCATATTTTTATACTTTTATCGTTCTTTTCTCTATTCTTCATTGCATTTTCTTGATCAATAAACAAGTTATAAAAGTTTTTTAGTGTGTACTTATTTTATGATTCAAAAGATTTTGTGTACTATGACGGTGTATAGCCAGCCAGTGCCTATTGTAGCATTCATAAGTCATATTTCATGTGAGTATATAGAATCTTCATTTCATAAAAAATATGGAAAAAAGGAAGGACGTCACGTAGAAAAAAAGTCAACAAGAAGTGGGTGGGTATCAGAATTGTATTTAAGTGTAGCGGACAAAGGACAAATGACATATTTTTCTTCAGAAAAAATTGTAACTTTACAAAAAAAGCATATTTCGCATGCAATGTAAAGTATACATACATGATACATGTATGCAAGCTATTAAAGTAAAATACCACCTCCTCTACTGCTTAAACTTTCTTTTTAAAAAGTTTGCTTATTTTTTGCAGCTTTTATTGGAATTTGTCACGTCATAATGTATTTTCTATTACTACGAATTAGCCAACAACAGCAGTAATCAATTATTAGATTCTGTTTTATTTCAATTCTCGGAACTCGGAATATATCGGCAATGAAATAGGTGGAAGTAGGGAAACCAACTAAATGTATGTATGGATGGATAATACTTTGGTGAAAATCACATTTAGTAGTATTTAGGTGAAATGTAAAAATTTATTGAGATAACTCTGTACTAAACTCTGTTCATAAAGTATTGCACGGTTTAAAAAATCTTCATAACTTCTACAATTGTCGGTATTTCGAAATACTGTTTACGGATCTAAGTAGATAATCTTCTTGCAATACTACTAGTATGCGCAGTTTAAGATATTCGTCCTGCAATTTTTGATAGTACCGCGTTTTTAAAAAAATGCAAAAATTTAGTGTTCAAAAAGTATTGCACGATTTGAAATTTTATGCTGTAATTTATTGTTTTTCAATCAAAGTTGGAGTGTTTCGTGCTTAAAACAATCGAATGAGTTGTTTTGACTAAAAAATAACATGACGTTTAAAATTTGCTCGCATATTGATGAAAACGTATGTCCACTTGAAAATAAGTGCCGTAGCAGGTATTTTAATTGCCAAGTTTGACGACCAATTAATGTTTTAAGAAGAAATAGGGGTTTGTGGTTAAAAAGTTATGCTTGTTTAGAAGAAATGCAACGTTTGAAACAATATAAGATACATATTTGTGGAAGATTGGAGTCACACACCCACAAAAACTTCCTTATGATAGCCATAAAATTAAAAACATTACTGCATTAAATTCTATAACCATTAGTAAATTCCAAATTATTCCACGTTTTTGAACTAAATGGCCTAGTATAACACTTTGTAAACAAAACTATACTAATATATGACCGAAAACATGAGCAACAGTCTCAGGTTACTGTGCCATAATAATATGCCAGATTTCGAAGTTTGAGTAAATGTGCATAAAACCTTTTTTCGATGTTGAGCATTAAACTTCTAGGTATTTGGCTTCAAACTAAAGTTAATATTCTAAACTGGCTTAGTTGTGCCCAAATCGCGTAATAACTTGGTCATTTAAACTATTTTCCGACAAGATATTCAAGAATACTTAAATGAAGTCAAATTACGTAACATTAATTAGAGTTGGTGTGAATAAAAAGTTGTTTTGTTCAAGTGATTTGACACTGTAAATGTGTAAATTACTATAAGAACAGCGTCTTCGTTTTATTTTATGTCAAAACATTTCAATATTACAACTTATGAGCAAACTATTTGATGGCAATCCTTACTTGCCAATTAAAATACCTGCTACGGCACTTATTTTCAAGTGGACATACGTTTTCATCAATATGCGAGCAAATTTTAAACGTCGTGTTATTTTTGAGTCAGAATAACTCATTCGATTGTTTTAAGCACGAAACACTCCAACTTTGATTGAAAAACAAAAAATTACAGTATAAAATTACAAAACGTGCAATACTTTTTGAACACTAAATTTTTGCATTTAAAAAAAAACGCGGTGCTTTCAAAAATTACAGGACGAATATCTTAAACTGTGCATACTGGTAGTATCGCAAGAAGATTATCTACTTAGATCTGTAAACAGTATTTCGAAATACCGACAATTGTAGAAGTTATGAAGATTTTTTAAACCGTGCAATACTTTATGAACAGAGTGTATTAAAAATGGGCAGTATTTTGAGAAAATTGCATTGCATTAAGTAGAGTGGCGTTCATAATTATTTTAAAATATTGGTGGTTTACTTTAATCTACAGATTTTTATAGTGCGAAAGATTAAGTCAATGCTAAACCAATATCAAAACATTTAAGATAAAGTAACATAAATTTACTACTTTTGCAAGGTGGAACAACGAAAGGATAGAATGAAAAGATATCTCCTCTGTTGTGCACATTAAACATCCATTCTATAAGTATAGTATAACGATACTGTACCAAATCCCCTCACTTGGAATTATGTTCATTCATCCGTGTAATAACAACAGCTCTTATCCTACTCTTTACTCATCCTTCCAGTCAATCTACTTCAAAAAGGCTTGTAAATAATAGGATCGGATAAAGATAATAATGAATGGGCGACTTAAATGTTACCAGTTACGACGAGAGACATTCTTTTGTTGTTGGTACATGAAAATTGAACAAATGAAAGTTCATATCGCAAACTGCTTCAAGTAAAGGAAACTTTTATCACAAGAGTAAATCTTTTGGTGTAACACTTGAAGCAAACGTAAACGAACCTTATGATGATATAATGATCTATTGAATTGAGTAGACACACATTGATATTATTAATAGTCATGTTGATAACAGTATTTAATGAAGTTCCTTCATAAAGGCATGGTAAGGCATAACAGTGCATGTAAATTTAAGCATTGAATCCTAAAATAGCACATTTTCTCTATGAATTATCACAAATAATGAGCCAAACAGCAGCCCCAACCCTACCCCATTATTCTTTCAATGTTTCAATAAGCTTCTACTATGTATGAGGCATTTAGTATTTAGCAATACTGGTTCTTTGCAAAATTACCCCCTCAGCTGTAATAATCGTAGCTCATCGTTATCATCATTATTGTTGGAATTATGTACTTAACACACCAAGTGCCATTATCAAAGTCGAGTGGTACATATTATCTCAAAAATGATTTTACAGGGATGCAAGGAATAGTTGAAAGGAACAAAGAAAGGGTTACGCTTTTGTTATCTCAATGACACTAGTGACTACACGCGGAATTAGAAAATGAAGTAGGTATGTACATGTTTCATGTTAAGGAACCCCCACCCAGCAGATCCGAAATTATATGTGAAAATAAAAAAATAGTATTTTTACAACAATTATCTTCTGTGATTAGATTATCTACTATTTTATCATTCATTACTTTACCTTAAACTGATAACCCTGGTCGTAATGTAATAATATTTTTATTCGTGTCATCATATTTTAAATATTTCCAAGAAATTTCGCTCACAAGAAAGCACCATTTTATTGTTTTAGGAAGAAATAATTTCAAAACTTTTCTAGAAAAAGATGACATAAATGTGAAAAGTGTGTGTATCCCTGAGAAAAAAGGATGAGTAACGATGCTATATAACTTTTAGTTGGGTTGGTGGTGGTGCTGGTGCCATACCATGAGGTTTAGTCGGCTCCTTACGCAGATTCAACCGAATGGAACCGACATACCTAGATAGAAGCAGAGAGAGTGAAGACACTGTTTGTGTGAATTATATTACATTATTATATCAGTCAGTGTGGTGGTGGCGGTGATGGTGGGAGAAGGGGAGGTTTTGGCTTTTGTTACAGTATTATTATTAGAAAGTGGTGGTGTATATACATAACTAGGGTAAATACGCTATTGGGCTGGCTTTTGCCTTGCTTTGCTGTATGGAAGAGTAAACCGTCTTCATCGTACAAGGAGAATATATGAAGAAAAAGATACAATATAATAAAAAGGATATGATTCAAGTAAAAGGAAAAGTACATAGTCGGTGAGCGCATCACATCGCATGGCTCGCTTCCGGACGGGAATGGGCTCACGTCAGCCCTTCCGCTCAGCCCTCAAGACTCGCCTTTAAAGCCTATCCTCCTATCAGCACACAATCACTCTCTTTCAATGAATCTTCCCTATTCTTTTCCTCTCTTCATTCTATTCCAACATACATACACACACATTCTTTTATCCTATACTCCTCTCCTCTCTCCTACAAATGCATATAGGTAGCTATGTATTATTCATCCATTTTTATATGCATACTTTACATTGAGAAAGGAGAGAAAAACGGAGAACGCACCATTTTCTTCTTGTGTGCATTCTATGAATCGCAGCTTTATGTGTGTGTCTACAGTTAAAAGGAGCTGAAACAACGTTTTCCTTTTTTCGCTTATTTAGAAGAAAAGTTTATATGTTCATCATTTCAGTTTTACTTTTTATCTTTATTTCTGAGCTAATCATTCTCTCCTTAAATGAAAGTATTAGTTTTTTAAAAACGTTGAAGTGATTTAGGGTAATTTACGATTTACATAATCCATCTTTCGCTTTTATTTTTATGTAAAAATATATTTTTAAACACGGATTACTTACATAACCTAAGATTACTTAATATACAACTTAAGTAAAAGAGTGGAGAGGTACCTTTTTTTACAAAAGTACATTAAGTAAGACGGTGAAAACGCACCGCATCAAACAAATAAAGTAAAAGCATAGCCAGAAAAGACGATGAAGACATTTGTATGCAGATTACCATCGTCATCTCATTTATTTTCGTGTTGTCGCTGCTCACAGGATTAGAGCAGAGATTGTACACACACAAAAAATAGGTAGGCATACAGAAAAATGTGCATTTTTGTTGTATACTTAAGCACCAGGGTGCCAGCCACCTTATTGCTACAAATTGATTCATCGTCTCTGCTGGATATAGAAAGTTAAGATGTATGCGTACGCATTTTTTTCTCTCTTTTGGATTAACTCGTCTTTTATGGGAAAAGTTCATGAATAAATGCTTAGCGAAACGGACAGGATTTGTACTTTCATTGTAATTTATATGCTCATGTTTCAAGTTACCCCAAAGACTTACTTCACATGCTTGCTTTATGATTTTACACACTTCTGAGACTAGTATAGTGAAATTCATGGAAAAAATAATTTTTCTCTTTTGAATATACAAAATATTCAGTAAAATATGTTTTTTATGTTTGGAAGGTCGAATGTAAAATAATAATTGAGTCGATTATCTTCGCCCCTCTCATCCTTTTGACTCGCAACATCAACATCAAAATCAACAATGAATTTGCAATGAGAACCATAAAACTTACGGGTACACGCGGCCTGTCAAGAGATGCCGACCTCCCAAACTATTAAATTGTTCCAGAGCATTGCATTCTCCATTCATTCTCTCTGAATATTCTCATTCAGCAGTCATTTTTATTGGGATATGGGTTGGGATGAGGAGCGAGCTCTCCGACACACACACTGCGCAACAAAACATTATAAAAAAGGCACTGTGAGTATCACATTATTATTCTGTTGTTATTGTTGTGTCAATGAGCATGATCACAGTGATGATGATGGTCGTTCCATGACAGTGCATGGGAACACGTTATCATCTCTCAATTTTTTCCCTTTTTTCTCTGAAAACTTTCATAATAGCTTGAATGATATATGAAAATTTGTACTCTTGATCAGATACATTTTATTTATTTTTTGTATACGTACGCACGCATGTACAGGTTTGAGTGAGAGTTGGTAGGACCACCGCTGAAGTAAGTGCAAACAAAGAGAAAATAAATTGTTTGTATTTTGCTGACTTTGTTATTGTTGCACAAGTTGCTTTGTTGTTGTTTTTATGATTATCTTAGCGAACGTAGCGTTTTTTTCGTACCGTATTTACAACGATGACTTTGGCATTAGATTGCTGATTGATTCTTTACGAACGAATTGTGGCAGAATTCAACGTTATCTATCGAGATAGTGTTTCAGTATAATATTTGAAAATAAATTATAGTCTTTAGAATCAAGAAAAATTTATGTTCTAAGCATGCTTGAAATTATAATATTTCGAAAGTGATGTGATAATGCAATTTCATTTAAAATGATACTGTATGCAAATTATCTCATTTTCTTAACACTATGCACTATTCCATTTTTCATGTTAACAATGCTAGATTACATGTCACAAACGGCTGCAATCTTTTATGATATATTATTACATACAAATTATTTGCATGTTTTTAACTTCCTTTCAAGTAGTATTTTTGGTTACCATTTTTGGCATGCACTACATTAAATCCAATCAAGGAACTCATCGGTCAAATCCATGAATTAAATTAAGTTGTCAGTATTTTTCTTCGTGGGATATGGTGTGTTGAATGTTACAAGTCTGTGTTCACCTGGATGAAATGTCTGTATAATATATTTAATTTAGTATGAATTTTACACATATATAATATGTCTGACGTACCCTACTTTTACAGACTAAGTTGAGTTGTTTTGTTTCTAGTTTTTATCGCCTCCTCCATCTAATCTCATTTTTTACACTATGTGATTTATGTGCCTTCAGGCAGGATGATGAACTTAAGAATATTACAAATATGCTTTTACCACTGTTTTCGTTTAGTTTAGATTTAGATGATGTGCAAGAGAAAGAACGGTTCTGAATATAATGTGGGCTAACATGCAATTGTTATAAATATTTTATAGCAAAATAATACTACACAACTCTTCCAACCTAATTAACAATGTTAAATGGCTATGCTGGGCTGAACCACATTCTAAAGTTTTTGTATTTTGTTGGCAGTATCGTAAATCCTTGTACAAAGCAATCAATAACTTCACAAATAGAGGCATGTGTTGTACTTATGTATAAATAAATTTACTGAATATATTACAGTGAGAAACTCATTTAGCCATTTAAAGAATATTAATTGACAATGAGTGAACATTTTTGTCTGAGTAAGAAATAAATTTTACGTCAGCGGAGAGAAGTGCATTTTCACTACTTTGGGCTTCTGACTAGACGTGACCTGAGTTGAGTATGTCATGTCCATGTCATAATGTCGAAAGCTGGGGCACCCTGACATGTTTCATGGGTCCAGCCCAGTCAAGAAATTTGAAACTAAAATAGTGAAATCACTAATTGCTTTCGAGCGTGATTTATGACGTGTTGCTGGTTCGCATGTTCACCAGTTCAATTGTGAAAGTTGAAGTTTGAGTATTAGTACTAAAAGTAAGTAAATTTTGTAAACAAAATGTGCATAGCAAGTGGAAGGCTTAGTCACTCACAATCACAAAGAACAGTGTAGATTTGTTAAAGATGCATATAATCTGCTTAGCTTGCAGCATAAGATGATTTTTT
>JAQFZG010005380.1:0-10413 GCA_034695465.1 Entomobrya nicoleti
AAGACAAAATCTCACTGGTTTTCCCTGCTCTCTACAAAGTTATTAACATGCTGTTGTTGTTATTAGTACGTACCTAAAAACTCTAAACTATTGCTTAACTTTTCTTCATCTGGAAATCCAACTATCTACTCTGCTGTTCTACAACTTTTTTTTAAATACAAAAATTCTTACTCGCACTGTGTCAATGCCAATGTAAAGCGAGCATATAGTATAGCAAAAAAAGTATCATCAGCAATATTATACTTCGTATAGCACATACCCAGCTTATAAGCCAATAACACTCTCATCATCATCGTCCACACAAGACGATCATGACGACGACGGTGGTGAAATCGGTCTCTTTCGGATTTTGCAAGCAGCACCAGCACACCAAAACCAGCATGGCAAGCAATAAGCGCATGACTGTCCTCAATATCATCTTCAGCAGAAAAAAAGGCAGTAGCAGCAGACCAGCAAGCAAAATCGAGAGAGTTGTTCTATCTTCGAAACCAAAACTCTCTCTCTCGCAATAAGTTTTAAGCCGGCTCACCGCCACCACCGACTACACCAGCAACTTTTGCCATTTTATATACCTTCTTTTTCGTCTCTCTGCAAAATAAGCATATTGGTTGTGTTGGGTTTTGGATAAAATAGATGACGATGATGATCCCCTAACTACTTTATACTTTCTTGTAATATTTTTCTCTTCCACCAATGATGATAATATTCACAATACGTCGGAAGGAAGGAAAAGTGGACTATTTTTTTATCTATTATATATTATTATGACCATTATGCTTACCATTACCATTACAAATGGCATTCTTATTTCTTTGTCGTCACAAGTAGAAAAAACCAAAAAGAAAAGTATTTTTAATATGCCATGCATGCATACAGGGCATCAAGCACACATTATCTTGTATTTATCTGTTTCCTAAAATAATGTTGCTTCCTTTCCTGCACATCATCACATGCATCAGATCTCTCTTCTGTACGTACGTATTATATAGATGGTTTAGTACTGTTCTGCCATCACATTGCATATACACCGACATAACCGAACCGACCAATGACGTCAATGTTCCCCTTGCCTGTCGCACATGATGACTTCCATGACGTCATTCCTTTTCTCCTTTTATTCTCCTTGCAAAAAAGTGAACCTAACAATCTGCCATACATATACTTTACTTTACTTCATAATAGAATGGTCTCTATACCCAAAAAAGAAAAGTTATTTCCTCTTTTCTCCTCTTCCTGTCCTGTGTGTGTGCTCCATTCTAAAACTGAGCCAAGTAGGCAAGCAGTCATGTTATGAGGGAAAAAAACGATGATGATGATAGTGATAGCGTCATAGTCTGCCACATAATATAAATGGCAAGGCAATGTAATGTATAATACATGGATTTTCAATGCCATGTTATATCACACATACAAGACTAGCAAAGGGAAAACCAAAGGGAAATGATTGCTTGCTTGAGTGAAACGCTTATTTCTTGATGATGATGACGATGATGATGATACCTGTGCCCTTTGAAAATGTTGTATGTAAATTGTAAGGCCAATAGGCTATTTAGAGATATACATCATACATACTTTTCAACGCATAACCTTTTCCAATAAATTGACAGACAAATTTTTTGTGGAGTATGCAGCATACTTTGTGTAGTTTTTGATGAGTGATGATGATTTGACCTACTTCAATGGCGTTTTGCTGTCGTCATCGTTTGCCTTGTTGTTATATCCGCTCGGCTAAAATGTGTAAATAAACTGCACAATGCATATAAATGTTATACACGTAAGTATGCACGCACATGGTCGGTGGTGGTGATGTAAGTTGAAATGATGGTTTACCCTTTTCTTCTTATGTGTCTGGTGGTTACACAATATCGGTTTTGGGAAATGAACAGAATGTACTTTTAATTTCTTTAAAGTTGTTGTTCGTTGTTCAATAGAGAAAAGATTGGAAAATGTAAGAGATTTCATTTGAAAGAAAAGTAGTCTGAAAATGAAACAAAACTTTATTTTCTCTTTCCTCTCCGGCATCGGTGGAAAAGTGAGATATTGGAGGGAAAGGACACAAATAACTTTTAAGTTGAAACTGGAGAAAATACATATAAAGAGCTGAGTTAGCACAAGTACAGTTTGTTATGTACATGATCTAGCCATCAGCAGTACACACTCTTGCAATAAAATAGAAAAAAAACTTTAAAGAAAAAAATAAGGTTTCAAGAGAGGAAAAAGTTTATTCCAGCTATTTTGAGTTGGTTAAATTTCCTTTTGGTCTTTTTGCCTTTTCCACTTTTCCATTAGACGGTTTTGGTACGACAGTGGTGGATAAAAAAATAAGAAAAATGAAGGGTTTTATAACTTTTTATATTTGTTTTGAGAGAAGTGCTAAAGGTGTGTACTACTAAAAACGAAGAAAAGTTTGGCATTTGGTTGTTTCGCTGCTGGATTCTTTTTATAGTTTGCCCAATGTCAGTTTCAATAAGTTTGCTCATTTTTTTGTTGCTTAAAATATTCAAGCTTCTTGTTTCCAACGGAGGGGAAAAAGAAGTAAAGTTTGGTGTTTAGAGTGAGAATGACGAGCAATGAAAAGGTTAAGCGCATAGGATAATGGCAGGTGAGAGAATGGGTAAATATACGTTTGTGGCTATTTACCGATCGTACACAAGTTTAAAATGACAGATAGAAAGAGTAAGATCAGTTACACAATTTTACACAGCTTATATTTTAGTATGCTAGACTACAAGGGTAATATGGTAATTGAGTGGAGATCATAAGGAAATGGATTATCCGACTGGGTTATTTTAGTCAAGGGGAAATTGCCAGTCTGATAGAGTTAGTAGCAATGCTGATGATGCAATATGCAATTATTAAACCAAGCCATTGCACATTGTATTCCATCCGATGAACATGAGTTTTCATCGAAATATCAAGTTGTTAGTGGCGGCACAGGAATTGGAGCTGACCTGGAATTGTGAGGTCGGGGAAAATGGCAAAATGTGGTGGTGGAATGTGGGGTACTCCAAAAAACCATTTTTGTGGAGTGAAGTAAAAGTCGACAGTGGGAAAAGCGAGACATACTACACTCACAAGTAGAGATGGAGAAAGCTCGAGCCCTGGCAGCAGATAAAGTAATGTCGTGTATGGAATGACAAATGAGGTGAAAGTCGTTCCGTGTCCTTGTTCTCTCAGCAGCAGACACTCGACATGTACCACTACAAAAGTATGTACTTGTAAAAAGCATAACATGGCTACACGGGGATATGATAAATACCAACCACACACACACACACTCAAAACACATCTCACATCCGTTTTTAAAGCAGGAGGAAAGATATTTTCTAGAAATGGGAATAAAGTTAAAAGTGTATACCTGATTTTATACATTTTCCGCTTGTGCGTGGCTTGAGCCAAAAATTATTATCTTGTCAGGGCCAGATTCATAATAACAAAATCTCACTCATTTTTACTTGTTAATCCTCTTCTCTGCTTTTACTGCATAAGAAAAAGTTTTTTCAACCAAAATCCTATTTCACTATATTATTATACATTATCATTATTATTATCAAGTTATTTCCATTTCCAAGCTTGTTAGTTTTTTTTCTGATAAAAAAAGTTGTTATATCCGACCAAACTTCAACAAAATCTCTATTTTTCTCCAAGAATAGTCCTCATTTCAAGAAGTTTTACTCCAGGGACTTACGCCATGATTGAAATGGTGTGAATGATGCATGAAAATAATAATATTGATAAATATTATGGTGATGATGGTGATGATGATGCTCATAGAATACAAGAAATCATACCTTACAATTTCATTTTCTTCCAATCCCTTTTACCCTTGAAGCGAATACCAGTCAAGTACACAAAATACGGGGAATATGTGTGGCATATAAAAAATATACAAGCTAAATTGATAGTAATACACATGCTTATTTTGCTCGTGTAGTAATATCATTTTGGCAAGCGTTTACGATTACGGTGATGATGATGATGTTATTTGGAATACTATACAAAGATAGATAGGTATACAGATATGTATAGGTACCTTCATCATCATCATCCCCATCACTTCACCATCCAACAGCATTGGTGTAGCATAGTATAATATAAACCTTGTTGAGATGGCAAGAGATTCAGGCAAAAAAGAAAGATTCTCACAAGCTTCTCTCTCTCTCTGCTTTCATTTCTTTTTTGGAGCGACTTGGTTGGTGGTGGTGGTGGTGGTGATGGTATGGTTAGCGCTTATGGGCTTCGGTGGCATTTGACATTTAAAGTTGGATGAAGCTCCCTGCTCCCATACAACAGTATCACAAGCAGCAAAGTTGTAGGAACAGGAACAGAGGTAGCGAAAGAGCAGAGCACAGCAACATCATCATCATCATCATGAACAACATCCTTACCACTGCCGCTCAAGCTCTCTTTCTCTGGTTTGGTTGGTATGGTAGCATAGTAGTTGTCATGATTCTCAGCCGCAGAGAGAAAAGAATCGAGAGAAAAAAAGTTCATTTTTCCTGCTCTCTCTCTCTTTCTCCGTCTCCTTGGCTTTTGTTGGTGGCATCCTAGTATTTTCTCCATCTCTTTTCTCTGCTGAAAAAAAGAAGATTTTTTTTTCTTGCCTTCATTTTCTTCTTTCCCAACAGCATGTATGCACTATGCCATGCCATCATGTTCCTTGTTATTATTTTTTATTATATATAAGTTATATATGCATGAAAGGAGAAAAATGGGGAGATGAAAAAAAGGAAACGGCTTGGTGGTGGTTGGATGGATCATGATGACGATGATGAAGATGGTAAAAGTTGCTGTTGGTTCACAAGGGTACCTATCTTACTTTCACTTTATATCTGCGCCTTTCGGTTTCTTTCTGGCAAGGGATGCTACAGCAATATGTATTTCTTCCCTTCTGTTCTGGAAATATGTATTCCCATGAATATACTGTGCTGTGTGGCGAATAACATTTTTAGGTTATTCAATATAGCATGTATGTATGTACATTACCATTGCACCCGAAAAATAGAAACCAACGAGATGTTTTTACTCCTATTTTCTTGTGATTTTTCTCAAAGAAATATTTCTCTCCTCCTCCTTCTGAAGGTTACCACAAAATGGTTGTAAAAATAATAATAGTAATAAAGGGATCCCAGGATGTATGTGCTACCCTGCTGCTTGACATGCCTTTCTCGAACTACACGAGTATCTATGTGTGCATAGAGGTTCAAACTGAATTGAATAATAACATGTATAAGACAGAAAGATAATATAATTGCATACTGTGAAGATAGTTGGTTTTCCTTGTCCCACTGGCGTTTTCTCCTGATGTATACCTTTGGTATAGTAAGTGTGTATGTAAACTTTCCTTATTTTCTTCATGTTATCTTTCGGGAAAAAATACTCGCTGCAGTGGTGGCTTGTTTGGCTGTGTATGTTGAAGTAAGACTTCTTGTACCATTATATCTCCTTCAACATCACATCACCGTCGTTGTCGTTTGTTTCCAGCCTTCTTGTTTCTTTCTCCGGAAAAAAAACTTGAAGAGCTTCGACCAGTCTCCACTTCAGAGACTTTAGAGAGTTTCATAGCTCGTTCGTATGATATTATACAGCTTGTTGGAGAAAAAGTCTGACTCGCTTCGCTGACGGAAGATTCAGTGAAGTCAAGAATAGACGATGGTTGTATTGTATTATGTCTTGTTGTACAGACAGAAGGATGGAAAAAGGAGATGATGGCTGTGGTGGTGGTGGTAAGGGTGCTCCTCTGAATACTTTATGATGATGATCATCATCATGATCGTCGTCATCATTGTCATGGGTTGAGTTGAGTGAGTATGATGAATAAGTTGAAATCTTGTTTTGTTCTTGGGCTGTTTCGCGAGTACAACCACCAAAGTAGTTCGGGAGAGAAAGTTACACAAGAAAAGTCCAGTTGGGCATGTCTGATCTGTAGAAAATAATGTGGTCATGGATGGAATTCTGAAAAGTGTATACCTTCTTTTTATACTACCAGAGGCCCAGCCAAAAGCTTTTGGCAGTTCAGTCAAGGATGACAGGACAGGAAAAGCAACAAAAAATATTTCTTATTTTCATCATATTTCTTTCCGGTTATTTTATAACCCAATACGCTATTTTTATATTTGCTGAGGTTCCGGAGGTAAGGTATCCCATTCCATCATCATTAGCCTTCAGAGAGATTCCACCATATTTCCTCCTGAAAAAAACGAGCTGAACGGGTGTCGGTAGTGTCGAATGACAAATCTCTAAATAATATTCTTTTACTTCTTGATGTTTTCTCGCCTGCAATTAGCAATGAACCGCAAGAGCACTCCATCTCTATAAAACGGAAATGATTTTGTAAAGGAAACAACCAAGTTTTACTGTACTTTCGTAGAAAAACTATTTTTATTATTTTGTGTATTCAAGTGAGCCGCAATAAAAAAAACCGAAGAAGCACAAATAGGCCGACTGTTTTTTTCATAAAAATCCAAACGCATTATATTGCTTACTTCCACTTTTCCTCTGTCATAAAAATATTGTAAAAAGTTGAGAGTCGAGCTTGGTTTCGGAATAAAGAAATATAGTTTATAGGAATACATACACACACGTGGTTCCCATTAGTATATAATATGTATATTTGTATCTCTAAATGCCTGTATCTTTCTCTCAAGAGGTGCTCAGTTGTTGTCACTGTGCTGTATTCAAAAGGAATGAAGTGTGCACTCACTCCTGTTCTCTTGTTCGTTACGTAAGTACGAGCCAACCATACTACCACATATACACAGCTCTCTTGAAGCCGTATGATTGCAAAGTATAATATTTTTATGTGGTTCACTCGAAATAACTTTTGGCATGTTTTAAAAATACATGAATCGGTCCTAAAAATAAAAATGTATTTTTTTGATACACGCTCATTTTAAAAGAGAGGATCATCCTCGTCTTTTCAAGTAATTCTTGTGGAAAACTGAGATCTGCAAATTTGTATTATAATATTATATGCATATATATCAACATGTAAGCATATGTAGATAATGTACATTACAACTCGACTCAAGGGGATGATGACGAAAAACGACGATAAAGTGGAGGAGGATGCTTGACTCCTCTCTTTCTCTTTTGTAGTCTGTTAATATAACGTCATATGAAATTACATATTTTAATAAAAAGTGAATTACTCGGTAGCTGCTTATTATGGCTTAGTGGTTTGGTGTATATTACCACTGAAATATCATCTCTTTCACAAGAAAGTATATTAAAATGAAACAAGAAAGTATTTGCCTTTATAGGTGCATGTATATATGTAGTGCATTTACACTATATTTTATTCTCAAAGTTTGTGAAAATGAACAAGTCACAGTAACAAGAGTAGAGCAGCTGGTCTGTTTGGCGGTGACGGTGGAGGAGGTGGTAAAGTTATGCGGTACGCTCGTTGTACACTACCAAATTTTGAAACAGGGCCGGTCTGTCTGTTGCTGCATGCAACTTTTTTTTACTATTCAACTCACTAAACTGTGGTAATAATAGTGATGGTATTTACTTACTATACAGCACTTTTGCCAATAAAAGGCAGTGCTTTCTAAAATGGCTCTTTTCCCATTTTATAATCGATATTAACATTTAAAGCTAAGTGAGTGTGTGTTGTGTTTGTGCAACAAAAAAACGGCGACCTACGACGATGATGTTGATTGTGAGAGCAAAATTCAGAAGTGTGAGTTTTGATGATAGTGGCGACGACGACCAGCCACAACGAAAATGTACCATGCCATACAGCGCAGTTGTTTCTTTCCTTCTTTTATTCTTTGCGAACACTATTTTTCGTTTAAATTACATTACATGATCTTGATGGCACTCTTTACGGAACGAAACGACCAATTTTAACTTAATTTGCGAGCAATTGAAAAAGCCAAAAGTTGTAATTGCTTGCCCGGAATGATGTTGATGGTCATGTATTTTCAAATGCAAAGTACTCGACAAGACGATCATTTGCTCTGCTTACGTTTCATGCTTGTTGTTATTACTAGCATGAAAAGATTATGTCATGCTTAACAATATAGTCCACAAGTACCACATAGAATACTACTTTTGGCATATTTAATTCAATTTGAAATAATTTAAAAAGTCATTTGGGAAAATGCCGGCATGGCACTTGTGTTTTCTTTGTTAAAAGTGTTGGGGTGGGATACTGTGGAAAATGTCAAGGTTTTCAATGGGATGACGAAGATGAAAATGTCGAAGTTGAAACAACACTTCTTGATTTCTCTATACTAAGCTGCATATTAGGTCATCTACTTGTGCAGAATATAAAAGACATTTTATTTCTACTTGTGTGACTGAGCACATGTGTGAAAAAATCTGCTGCCGTCGCATCATCGTCTTCTTCGGTTCTCTTGCCGGAGTTTGTTAATCTGGTGAGTGGTGACGATGATGGTAGGTAATACGAACATTGCTACTATTTTTTTGCGCGTCATATCTTCATGTGTGATAGGGATGATGATGACGGCGACAAGATCTCAAGGATGACGGCATGCACACACTTTTAAGATATAGATACCCCATTTCAATATATTTTAAATCATCATCACTTAAAATTCTATTTTTTACGCTTGCACATTTTTATTACTGAAGAAAAAAGGTTTAAGATGCGGATGCAATAATATTGCCAATTGCCATCATTTTTATTCACCATCATCTCATGATCGTCAAGAAAATTTTCCCTAACTATTGCTTACACAAACAGTTTGTCATTATGAATATCCAGCTGTCAATTTAAATGATTTGTAACTGGGAGAACGATGAGATTTTTAAATTATAGAGACCGTACGAACACAAACATAAAAATAAAAATGGAAATAAAATTGCAATTAATCTTTTTGCTGCTGCTGGGGTATGGGCAATTATTCGAATCTTAACGGCCCAATAAAAGCAGACTTGCGTATATTTTTTTCTTGAGTAATAAACCTGCTTAGTGTAGTTTATTATATGGAATTTTTTCCACAATCACAGTTGGGAGTAAAAGGAAATAGGCATATTAAAAGGACATATATCTTCTGTAAAAAGTGGCTATTTATGTATGTATGTTCGTATAAATTGGCTTACATTAAAAAAACAGCTACGTGATGACATAGGAAACTGGTACATTGCACACACGGACTACAGTATCGTTGACATTTTCAAGAGAGGCGACGTGATGATTATAATGGAATGGGTGATGAAAGCCTGTGTAATGTTATTATGGTTAGTAGTTGTATTGGTATATTGGTTTTCATTTTGTTGCGCACTGATACTTTTCTGAAATGCCCAAAAGGCTATTATCATCATTGCCATTTTGGTTAAGCTTATAACAAAGTACGAAGACATCCACTGAACATCAAGGCTTTTTATTAGCAGCTGCTAAACCAATTTCATTCTATCCAACATCCGCTTACTTAAGTGTAATTGTATCGAATTAATGATCGGGTCTAGTGAAAGTGGGAAATGGGAATTACTCAACTCAACACTAATAACAATTTACAATGTCCCCAGGCGAAGATAAGAAGTAACTTGTGAGATTTTAAAACTTTTTCAAAGATAATAGGCTGGGTTAAACTGAAGCAGCTTTCAATTTGCTTTCAATGAAAATTGAGATGTATGTAACATGAATAAGCACACTTACTTGAGCTTGAGCTGGGGCTTTATTTTCTTGGACTTGAAGCAAGTAACTGTACACTATCTAATTACAATGGGAACACGGTCTATTATGGGTGTAGTATTTCGGCCTATTTGTCAGTAAGCCATTTGTCATGTTCGATTCGAAAATACCAGAGAGCACGTAAAAATACCTGGTGTAAAAATACACGCGCATGTACACACATAATATTCAACCATATTTCATGGCCAAAAAATATTATTAGTGTTGGTAGTGGAAGTGCATTAAAGCAGTTTTGATAAACACGACATTTGTAAATATAGCACATAAAATAGCAAATCAAATGGGACAAAAAAGCTAATAGTCCTCAGGGATTCTTTTATTAGAGGCGTGACCTCTCCTTGGAACCAAAAAAAATATTTCGCCGGATTTGCGCCTGTTACGCGTTATGAAAAGCTTTGTGTTTTTCCTGTTGTCAATGCTATTTAGCTTTACAACACTAACGCTTGCTTTTTGTAGTCCTCGAACAAAACTATACGAACGAGTACTCCAACAATAATACTCCCTCCGAGCTTTGATCACATTCATACAACGACAATAAAGCTCAAATCCAAAGAACAAACGAGTTTAATATATATTTTTTATTACTGTGCTGTTTTTGTAAGCTTTGTGTTTGCACACAGATATTATTTCCATTTCCCTAGTTTAGTTTTGTGTTAACCAAGCCATTTTACCATTTCTCTTTAGTTCGGTTCAGTACACGTGTTAGTCTATTCACTTTATTCTCACAATAAACAACCAAGCAGCAGCAG
>JAQFZG010005381.1:0-10413 GCA_034695465.1 Entomobrya nicoleti
TTCAACACTCGTGAAGAGCTAATTCAGGTATTGTGTTTATACCAAGCTTTCCTACATACATTTTTTTATTTTTTTTTCAAAACAATATTCAAACACATTTTTTTTTAAACAAACGTTTAATAATTAGGCAACTCTAGAGAGAATTCCAAATATAAACAGATAGGTCACCAAGTTTACAAAAAATGATACTGAACAGTAGTCTATAGTCAAACAACAGTCTATAGTTGCAGAACTCAATCGGATAGCAGTTCTCTTTAAATGTTTAGTTTTTTATTCAATGAAACCATCGTTATAGTCATTAGAAGTCGAAGAGATCGCTTGATTTGTCGCACATTACTAAAAGCCCTGCACTAATGCAGCCAATGTTTGGGTTTTTTCATACTTATTATTTTTATGCACATTTATCACCACTTAATACACTAACCGTCACAATAATTATCTTAACCGTCTTTTAACATCTCTAGCTAAATGACGTACAGTTTTCGGCACAAATAATTACAAATGCAATATATTAATCGGGGTATACTAATCCTCAAAACCAACACGAGTTCACCACTTGAATGTACTTCATGTGTTTGCTTTTGGGAAATGCTTTTTTTAAACACATAACAATATTGCAAAAATATCACTCTATAGACGAATTTTTACTTTTGCACATCAAGTTTTGATTACTTACTTGTAATAATGTACGTCATTTCCACTTTTAAATTTATAGCAGTAGTTTTTCACAATTTCAACACTTTAGATGTTAAAAACTAACTATTCTTTTTCATTAGTTTATCCCATCACTTTAATTACATGATATTATATTATACTCACACTAATTTTGTTGTCAGACTTTTTAACACAATTCATTATTATTTGAATGCAAAGTATGTAAATTTTCTTGACCTTTTAATCACAATTAATCATCTTTATCTACATTCTCTACGTTGTGAAGGCTTTACTTTGTTCTGCCTTCATCCCTTTTTTCTCCGGATTCATGCCCCCAACATATCAAGGATGTCGCTATATGGACGGTGGACTCACAAACAATCTCCCCACAATCGACCAATTTACCATCTCCGTAAACCCTTTCTGTGGCGAATCAGACATATGCCCGGTTGACGATTCTTCGCGTCTTTTTCATGTTAGTTACCAAGGATATAAATCCGATGAACGCGTTGCGTTGTTGGAATTTGGAATGTTGGACATACGTTACTTTATAACTTTTGTCATTCCGTCCAAAACTTTTCCTAATAAATATCCTCTGATTTCCCAACTAAACCAGTCCATGTTTTTGTACTCATCTTGCTTGTCACTTTCCAATTTTGCATTGCAAAAGCTTGCTTGCGTGTACATACTACTGCATTGTTGCTCTTGATTTAATCGCTGTTTGCTGCTCATTCGGTATGCTAACTTTTAAAATGCTTATTAATAATTTTCTGGGAATGGCAACCATCTACTTATTGTCACTAAACTAAAAGCGTTATTCTCTTGGGAAAGGGTTCGGTTTCGTCTACGATTTATATTGACTGTAAATATTTCGCGAAAAATAAATTGGTGAAAGGATAGGGGCGTGCATTTAATCAGTACCCAAATTAGAAAAATAAGACTTAGAATGTATTATATTTTTTTAATTAATGGATTTTGGTTCTCGAGTATGTGTGTATGCCTAATGCAACTTTTAAATCTTCTGCTAAGCATTAAGCATGTAAACATTTCTGTTGTGCAGGCCATTCTAAGCTCGGGTTTCATTCCCATCTTTTCTGGATGGCTACCTCCAAAGTTCCAAGGTGTTCGCTATATGGATGGTTGTTACAGTGATAATTTGCCAATTCTCGATGAAAATACCATAACTGTTTCTCCATTTTGTGGAGAGTCGGATATTTGCCCAAGGGATAAAACAGTTAATCTCATGCAGGTTTGCCTATTTTTTCTATGTGCTTGCTCTCTGTTCAAATATTTTTTTCGTATGATCGCTAGTTTTTAAACTAGTTATTTATGTGTGATTTTTTTATGTTATGAAATTGCTTGATACTTTCTTTCCGAACGTCTTCTTATTTATTCTATTTTTATTTATTTATTTATTTAAATCCAAAGTGTGTTTTCCTTGTTCTTAAAGTTTGTATGTCCGGTATTTTCAATCACACAAAAATACATTCAAAATTTTTACTTAGCGGGACAGAATACTAATAGAAGATTTCTCCGAATATAAATTATATAGGTTAACTTGTCAAATACATCAATTGAACTGTCTCGCCAAAATCTGTACCGCTTCTCCAGAACGCTATTCCCACCAAAAGCAGAAATTTTGTCAAAAATGTGCCAACAAGGATTCGATGATACGCTGCGATTCCTAGCACGCAATGATTTAATTGGATGTGTAAGCTGTATGACAATGGAACCACCAATGAGCCTAGGCGAAGAGCTGGACGAAATGGCTACGAAAAACTATGAGAAAATAATGTCTGAAGAATCATGCCACCAGTGCAAAGTGCAAAAACAGGTACGCGTACTAGACTAGACGCACTGTAGCACTTTTATGTGCACTAATCGTTTTATGCATGAGCTTTCAAACCTTGATTTTAACTAACGAATTTTAGGGTTGAAATTTTCATTTTTATTTTATTTTTGTTATGCATGATTTTTAAGTATAGTTTTGTTTATTTTTTAAATTATTTTTTAGGCTGCCTTACTGGACAGTTTACCTGAAACTGTAGTCACTATATTACAAGACGCTATTGAGTCTGGAAACAAAGGGTTATTTAACTGGCTATTTTCTCATCAAAGTGTTAGAATCCTGTCCTTGATGACATTGCCTTGTCTGCTTCCGGCTGATATGGCATATGCCACTGCTCTGAAGATTTTTGAGACTGCTCCAAAGTTGACGTACAACTTGAAAGTACTTAGCGAGGCTGTAATTCAATTGCTAGCAAGAACTTTAGCCAACATTAGTCTGTCACCAGCGACCTATAGCGCCAAACTTACATGCCAAGTTGCCATTACGGAATATGAAGGTGAGATATACAATATACATATCACAGAAGAATTCTAAATAGACCATCGTTTTTAGCATATTTCTATAATCTTTAGAGAAAGTCCAGCCTGTAATTGTATTGTTTTTGATTTTGTTTTATAGACATAGAATCCCCCAATGAGGCATACCTTCAACGTAAACCATCCGTATTGAACAAAATGAATTTTGGATTTACATTAAATATTGACAACCGGTAAGAATGAACCCTGAGAATAAATTCTGTATCCTATAAAGTGTCATTATCATGATGTGATTAGCAACGTACTATTTTATTTTATTGCAGCGAAACTGTTGTACCTGTGGCATACAATTGCAACAACCGTCAGCATTCTCTTGATCTCAGTGACCATGATGTTGATGCTTTTGAAAGAGTTCTGACAGTGACAACACATCAGGATGCTCTTATGGCATGTTACTACATGGACCACTGTGACAATAAGGTGGAAATCACAGAAGTTTATGAAATCGAAGAAATTGACCACATGACTCCAACTACCATCATCACTGAGATTAATGAAGTAGATGACTTTCCTTCCATTGAAATTGATGGATACAATAGTGTAAAAGAGTTGCAACCAATTCAACAGAATGGAAATGGAGAAATTATAGTTAATTAAATTGAAACAGTAGGAATCGTAAATTATCATTAGTTTGCATACTAAATGGCAATAATTTTCAAGAAGACTATGTTTATAGCTGAAGCGTGTTTTGTAAGTCCACACCCACACATGCTTGGTGTGTTTTACTAGATATTATGATGATATTGAAGTAGAAGGGAATGATTTTTATCTGGAAATCAGTTTTATTGTACTTGTAAAATTTGTAGAATGATAAAACCAAGTATTTTCTTACTAAGTGATAACATCGCAAATATATATATGTTTCGCTATATAAGTAATCGCAAAATTCTTATATTAATGTATACAAAAAATTAGAATTAATATTATTAGTATATATTATGCTGTAAGCTGGATGCATAATATTATTTTTTTGACGACCCAAAACCTGAAAATCCCATCATTGCGGCCATATCTACATCCACGTCAGCGTCCTCTGTTGATGTTTCTGTTTCGGCCTTGCGTTTTCGTTTTAAGCGATTTTCCCTTCTGTACTCTTTCATCCGTTCTTCCTGCAAATAGTTATACAAGTATATGTAGAGATTAACAATAAGTAAGTTTCACATAATTTTACACAAATCAATGATTTATGTATGTATAATATTCCCGTATTTTACAAGTTCTGAATTAAAAAACCATACCTCTTCTTGAAGCTCTTGTAAGCGTTTATCCAAGTCGTACTTTTTCTTTTGTTCGTTCAACTTTACTTTATTTGCCTCAAACCGTTGTTTTACCTGATCAAGAGATGACCGTTCTATTCTCATTGACATTCCTAAATTCCGCTGATCTACAAAGCAAAATAATAATAAACAATAACATTTAGATATATCATTATTTTAAAACATATATTATAATAAAAATATAATAACACAAAATATAATACAATTCAACCTTATAATATGATAGTAAAATAGATTAAATGACATAATCTTTATTTTTTAAATGCAA
Organism: Entomobrya nicoleti; assembly: GCA_034695465.1. Classification (NCBI taxonomy): domain Eukaryota; kingdom Metazoa; phylum Arthropoda; class Collembola; order Entomobryomorpha; family Entomobryidae; genus Entomobrya; species Entomobrya nicoleti. Next base: position 4,585 of record JAQFZG010005381.1, read on the forward strand.
CCTAATCTTTAGATTAACTTACGTTTCTTTCCATTAATGTGGTCTAAAAAGTTGATAGAATCTTTGACCACGCAGTCGCAAACATTACAGTAATAACCGCCGGAAGCAGAGGCTGGCGTATTCTTAGTAATCACAATGGATTTTCCTAATCGAGAATCCAAGTCTACTTTATAATCACGCTGTTTCAGCAGTTCCCTTTTCTTTCCACGTTTTTCATCGTCTTCATGGAAGCCTCCTTCTTCCTCTGCAATTCTCCTAGCTGCGATACGTTCGTATTCTTCCTTGTCCCATTTACGACGATGGTCAGGTGCCTGTTTCAAACACAACAATTTGTACATGTAAATATTTTCTTAGAATTACAAAGGAAAAGTAGTAAAATGTACTGGTGCATGGTTCCTACATCCAGTTTATATTTAATGTGTACGAAAAGATAAATTTGTAAACCTGTTAAAATGTTAATAAAATAATCAAAGCTGTCAACGTGAATCAATTAAAATGAAAACCGATTTTGTTGTTCAAAATTATTTCAATAATCTGAACTCTTCACATGAGCAGATGACATCTCAAAATCATGATCATAAATTAATTACGGAAACCGCTTATTAAAGCTGAGTTCTCCTAAAAATCTGAATGAAGTTAGCAATTTCTATACTATATAATCGCCCTGTTTATCCTTTTTGACAAATCACCAACATCAATAACCACCATCTTTTTGAATATCAACGATATTGTTACTACAAAATACAGATCAATTTTACTGCCTCCATTTATGTTTGAAGAATACATAATAAAAAGAAAAGTTTACCTGGTTAGGAGCTTCAGCCATTTTCACGGAATTTAAATCTTCTAAGGCCACAGCAGACAGCAGAAGTCGTGGTGCTATAAATCACTAATAACTTATTCACTAGTTGACTATTAAAATAGTCTTTTTTTTTCTTTTAACACAACTACAATTTTCAAAGAAACATAGAACACTTGCACTCCAAATAACTAAATATCAGCTGATTCAAATCAAACCAGCCTTTCCAAAAACACACAATTAATATGAATGCGTCATTCAATAGTTAAAATTGATCGAAGAATTTAATAAAGTTGTAAGATTTGTACAGTAAATGGCGTAAGTCACTAAAGTAACTGAACAATATGTTTAAATTTAAACTACCATTTAACGACAACTTTCGACTGATCAGATCAGAACTCGTCTACTCACTAAACATCAGCAATACTCTTTGTAAAGATTTACCTACCTACCAACAAAAACATAAACACAGACTGAATCCTTTATATAGCAAGCATATGGACGAAATCGCGGGAACTTCAATAGTCACGTTTTCTCGTTCAGTTTAAATGTAAATGCACTCACAAGTCATGTGTTGTTACTTCTCAATTCTCAGTACGTGTGCATGTGCGTTGGTTTGTGGTGACACATTTTTCTTCTACTGCGTCACCCGATTTCTCAGAAACAAATTAACTTATTAAAACCTATTGATTATTGATTCCATTGTTTTAATTGTCACTAAAACTTGTGGCATGTGATCAGTTCTTCAAGAATGACCTCTTATTACGACGAGGTGGAAATCGAGGATTTCGAATGGGACGAAGAAACGGAAACATATTATTATCCATGCCCGTGTGGTGATCGGTTTCTAATCACTAAGGTTATCTTCATAATCATTAAATATGCCTTGTATACGCTTATCTTAAGCCTCATTTCTTTTAGTACAATTAATCTAACATTGGTTTAATTATCTTTGTGATTTGCAGGAAGAACTAATTAACGGAGAAGAGGTTGCTACCTGTCCTAGTTGCTCATTAATTTTGAAAGTTATCTACGATCCAGATCAGTTCCAAGAAGAAACAGAGGAGGAGCAGATTATACTCGCTACAGCAGCCCTCAAGTTGACAACTGTATCGGAAGATTAACTTAAAACTTCTTCAATATATTTTAACAGCGAATAATAATCATGGCAAATCCAAATGAACCCAAGTCAGTGTCTATGATACTCAAACAAAGGCAGCAGTCCCGATCTTCTAATTTAGCTCCAAAGCCTGGATCGAAAAATAGTCCTGGACCTCCCGGTCAAAATGTCAATGAAAATCTTAACCCTGTCCTTCCTCCACTTTACCCAGCTGCCCCCAAGTCAATTCCACTACATCCCGAGGAGGTTATCACTGTAAAAGTTTACAATAAGCTGTCTCAATACTTAAAAAGCAATTTTTCACTTACGCTGCCCGTCAAACCAGGATCGGATGGATTTTATGTTGATCGATACACTGACCAGTATAAATCGCCATTAACACTAAAACCTCATTTGCTCCACAAACTTCCTAGTTCCAAGTACCCTGAAGAACTGACGAAAGCTAAGTTGAATGTCAAACCGGTTATTTCCAGAAGGAAGAAACGTAAACTTGAAGATCTTTCGGATGCTGAAGATGGCGACAAGGAAGGTGTACCTGGAAAAAATCCTGATAATGCGGAAGATGACGACGAAGAAAAAGATGAAAGTCAAAACGTGGACGATAACGATGATGTAAATATTCCATTAAGAAACAATTATTTATAATTTGCAAAATCTTTCATTCTTAATACTATCCTTGGTATATTGTGTGTGTACTCATATTGTGACTTCATTTTATATTTCCTTTAGCTGGAAGAAGATATGGACCCAGAGTTAGATGAAGGAACGGATTATGCTATGTCATATTTTGACAACGGGGAGGGTGACGACGATGACCGGGAGGATGATGATGGGCCAACATATTAAATATGATCGTACCATTTCAATGTGAATTATGCAAAGCTGAAACTGAGTTTTTTTTAAATCTTTATAGTTAAGCAGTATGTTCATTTTATTTGAGTGCCTTCCTTCTGGTTATATTATCATGCTGTCTGGTTAAAATATGATGTAAATACTGGTTCTCCTGTAAATTTAATCATGTACCTAGATAAATTTTAATGGTCGAGCCTATTTTTATAATAAAACAGAACTGACAATGCTTTATTTTGATTCCAGCAGGTACCATCTTAACATTCATAATTATTATAACTTTTTTGTACGTACAAAACTCTTGTACCTTTTCTCAAAACGGTTTTTACTTCATTTTGCTTTACGGGTACTTTCAAGCTGCTGCCTTAATGCATGGTTCAGCTTTTTATTAGCGAGCCAAGGAGAATGGACAGGGTAACCCTGTACACAATATACTTTACACTTACACATAACAATAGATAGAGGTAGTAGGAGTAGGATCATTTTTTGCAAGATCAGGTCAGGCAAAAGGAAAGAAACGAAGTTGCACAGTTTGTGAATAAGGCGAAGTGAATATATGCCGTGCAGTGCACTGATTCCGCATCTCTGTCAAGCCAGCAACACAAAAGTCACTCTGCTTACCCCACTACTCTTAGCCAAGCCAGCACTCTGCTGCACCATTTCACCATCATCAAACCATGGCAAAGTGTCCAAGTCCAATAGTGTATTATGCATTACGGCATTTTTTCAGGATATACACCGCACTAGTGAAGGAAAATGATATCTAGATGAAGTATGTGTGGTCCGTGGTAGGCTATTCCGCTGGATAACACATACACGTATTCGGGAATTGAAAATTGAAACAAAAAATGATATTAATTGAACTGCTTAAAAAATTGTAAAAAAAATCTAGCTTTCATACAGGGTAATCAGAAGAAAGTTCATCAACAGAGAATAACGGCAAGCCACGCATTGATAACGTATATACTATACAATCGTTATCAATCGGCTATTTATGTGAATGTGTCATATAAGATTGTGCAGCTAGTGGCGATTTAAAAATATTGTCTCGGTCTTCATCCGTTGATACGAAATGGATGGGATTCTGAACGTAAGATTTTGTCGGGATTTAAAAATAGTATTACAAGTAACAACTCGAATGTTTGATTGATTGATGGTTTTTTATTTGTAGGAAGATCTGACGACCCTTGAAAATGTAATCTCACCATTCCTGAAGCAGTGCGTAGGGAAAGGAAAGGAAATTCCACCTGGGAATATTTTGCAAGTTCAACAGATTACTAATGTTTCATTCCCAACCTACGATAAACCCAATTATGATGCAGAGAAGCATACACTTAAAGTCACTGTTACGGATGGGCAAAGTCAAGGATATGCGTTGATTCCAGATGGCTGTCCTGGACTAAAGTTAGTATTTATCCCGTAATTATTGCTATGAATAACAATAAAGTATTTTTTGTACTGATTTTGCTGTATTATATTTCCAGTTTAAATACACCACCTGGCACAAAAATTAAAACAACTCAGTCAGTTCCTGTACAAGGAAGTCTGTTTGTTTTGACACGAAATAACTGTGAAGTGTTAGGAGGAAGGGTTCCCAAGCTTTTCGAGAAATGGGAACAGCAAAAAAAGCTAGCAATCAAGCATGAGTGGGGCTACACGGGAAGTTCGGTGGAGGGTGAAGGACCACCACCCTGGAAACCATTCGGTTATAAACCTTCGATCGATGTCGTCGCACTTCGAAAAATGAAGGTAAACGAAGAAATGAAATTACAAAATAGTGTTATTTTCAATAAATCTAAAAACATTAAGCCTAGCATTTGGTTGAAACAAATAAAATGTTTATTTTGATGTGATTAATTTTGTTCTAGACAATAGACGTTGTCAGCGATAAAAAGAATGGCCAGGCAGTTGCAGCTAAAACTGAATTTGATATGCAAAGGGAAGAAGCAATTTCTGAGTTGCAAGCAACAGCTAACAAGCAGAAATTCCAAAAGCCAAATAAGCATGTAAAGCTACTACTCATCCTCACTTTTTTAATTCATTATTTGTGAGAGTCAGTGCTTGAATAGCTTTAACTAACTTTTTTATAAATACTTTGTGATAGCTCCTTGACAAAGAAATTACAGATATTATGGAGGAAGGCTTCTCTCAAAGTGAAGCTGAGTACGCCATGAACCGGTTTAAAAATACTCAAAAGGCGTTAAAATTTTTGAAGGTAATTCGCATTTTTGGATGATTGGAAAGTCACATTGGAATGTTGGAAATCATGCTTAAAAATGAAATATGATTGCCAAAAGGAATCGAAAAAGAGACAGGATGGCGTTCCCATTGAACCTCCTAAGCCAGCTTTTGAAAGAAAAGATCGTCGTAAAAAAGGAAAAGGAATGGACGACGACGAAGAACAAGAAGTACCAGCAGAGTTCCAACGACCAACAAAAAGTATATCGCTTTTTGGTTTTATCGAGGGTCAGATCAAGATAGACAGCAAGCCATCTACACAAACCAATGGTCCAGCACAGAATCATGGTGGTGGAAGGGCCCGAGATTTAGAGGACGGCATGGGAAGGCTCAGTATTAGGGACTCCAAGCACGACTCGTACAGCGGAAGAGGCTATGATCGAGGTAGAGGCCGTGGTCATAGAGGCGGTGGAAGAGGTGGGGGTGGTGGTGATTATCATTCTCATAACGCACAACGCTATGAAGGCAACAACCAGCGATACGAAAATAACAGCCAACATTACGACAGTAAACGTGGCGGCTATAACGACAGCGGCAGTAAACGTGGCGGTTATGAGGACAGCGGTAGTAAACGTGGCGGTTATGATGACAGCGGCAGTAAACGTGGTGGTTATGAAGACAGAGGTAATAAACGGGGTGGTTATGAAGACAGAGGCAGTAAACGGGGCGGTTATGAGGACAGCGGTAGTAAACGTGGCGGTTATGAGGACAGCGGTAGTAAACGTGGCGGTTATGAGGACAGCGGCAGTAAACGTGGCGGCTATGAGGATAGCGGTAGTAAACGTGGCGGCTATGACAACAATGCCCAACGTTACGACAACAA
>JAQFZG010005382.1:0-10411 GCA_034695465.1 Entomobrya nicoleti
AATGAAGAGTAACTATGTAATAACCAGAAACAGAGTAATTACTGGCAAAAGTGGAAGTACTTCTATAGAACCTATTTTAATGTTTACAAATAGGAAACTTCAGAAGCAACACCTCACAAAATAGCTCTACAAATCAATGGTAATTTAAGATTGACGATTTTTTTTCAGGATGAGATATCAGGAAATAGAAAGCCGGTTTGTTTTCAAATTTATTTTACGCATACAATACGAAGACGTCAACAATATTACTAGGAATCTGAGAACGAATCCATCATCTCAAGATAATGTAATTTAAAAATGGCAGGTGCATGAGTTGTTAAGTTGTGATGATGACGGATACCAAAAAAACTGTAGGTTCTTGTAATAAAAGGGTGAATAATTCGATGCGATTTTTAGTACTCTCTCAACTACATCCTAATCTTATTAAATTATTTACATAAAGGCTACTAATAAGGGTGTATTTATGCAAGATGGTTCCTTTAAATGTATCTTTATACGATGCAATTTTACGGATTAAAAGAATAGGAAAATAGCACATCTCATCGTATCATTAATTACGAATTTCCTCTTAATGAATAATAATAGCGCAATCTAATATGCAATTCTAATAGACAACGGCTTTTACTAACGTCTTCGAAAACCCTTCAATAAAAAATACAAAAAGGCAAATACTAATTAGAAGGCTGAAAGGATCTAAAAAATAGGAGTATCAAGTAATTACATACACGCCTTAAAAGTGTTCTTATGTGAGCACAGGTAAGCCGAAGTTTGAGTGTTTAGAATACAATCAGTTGGACTAGTGAACACGATACATACATTAAAAATTTGAAAATGTGGACAGACGCATTCGTGAATTCCGCTTTGTTAAGAAGCAACAAATATGAAAACTGGCAAAATGCATTTTGGCCTCCCATAAACACACATCATACTATAATGTCATATTATGAGTAACAATGGCAATAGACGACAAAGAGCAACAATGATGGTATATCTGGCAAGCCAACAAAAATACAACTAATGGCGATGATGATCATATCAACTTGTTTGTTTGCAGTTATTGCTCGATGTAAATAGCCATATTTCGCACAAATATTAAGATGCGTTGTGTTTTGTTATATAATGTGTGGCAGTATATGTTATAGAGTTCTATTAAGTAGAATGAATCACAAGACTACAATGTAAGCATACATGAATTCTACATCACGTCATACGTGACATAATCTGAGAACCGGAAACAAGCAGAAAATATTAAATAAAATGAATGCGAGTCCGTGATTATTATTATGTACACAAAATTACAATAAGTGGTGGACGCATTGTAGTAAAGAGGGCTACACAAAATATCTTCGCGCCTGCTAATGGCTCTCCTTTTGTTGAAGTTGAAGTATCCCTCATTGCGTAATATCATTTACCAAAAGGGTATTTTTGTCAGGCTTTATTTTCTGCTCAAAGAAAGAAGATAATTTGTACTGATGTTGTACATTATTGGCATTCCTTTCATTGTAAAAAAGTGACTAAAAATATCGCAAATATCGCTATCGCTACTGCACTACCCCAAGATTCTCCTTGTAAATATATTTGAGTTGCAATGTAATTATGACCATAGTTGCTTTGAAAAAAATTGAAAATTGAATTTAATGTTTAAAGATTAATGTGGAGCTTGAAAAAAAATGTGTGACAAACAATGTTCCTTCAGATGATCAAAATGATGTTTGCGATTTGCGATTAGGTAATTGCAAACCTAGTGCAAACACTTACATAGTTGTATAGCAAGTACGATGAAAATGGCGATGACGTATGGCGTGGACCACAGCCACACGACCGCATCAGAATTTCATGATTAATGATGTGACATGGTACAACAACGTGAAAGACACGGTACGCATTCTAAATTGCCAAAAAATTCGTATATCCTGGTTTGATCCGTCTGACACGTTTGTTTTCTTTGTGCTTATTATGTTCACGACACGATCATAAAGTTTCTCACTGATTTGTTATTTGTTAGAACGTACTAATTATTTTTGTACTGAAACGGAATTAGGGGAAGTCCACTCACTAGACATAAGGCATAGTTTTCATTTCAGTTTAGTGAGTGGAACATAAAAAAAGGCACACAGAAGGTGCTGAATGTCATGTTACGCAATACACTACATACCGAGACAGCAATGGAATTATGGCACATGCATATGCAACCTACTACGAAAATATGATTGCTGAAAATAACTTTGAACTTAATATTTTTATTGTTTATTTCAGGTGGATCCTCCTCCAAAACTGCAATTAAACTGGTAAAACCAACTGCTTCATCGCCATCTGAAGAAAAACTACCTGCTGCGTAAGTTGCAATATACATTTGAAAAAGGGTCTCAATTCATTGGTCATAGGAAGACTACTTGGTATTCATGAAAAGTGAATGGCAAACTCATCTTCTTTGTAACAATTTTTTTCCCTGCGAACGAAGTAACAAATTGCTCATAATGTTATGCAGTGGTTGTACTCGTAATAATGGGGCATAAAATTTTTGCGTTGTCACAATTCATTACCTTCTGCTCTGCATTCCTTTGAATTGGTAAGTACAATCGTTACTACTCATACGTTACTCTCTACAGGATTCTCTCTCTCTTCCATTTTTCTCACGATTAGCATGAAATTTTATTTTAAGGAGTTGACGGCGGCTCACCTTCACCTTTGACTTTGGTAGGTTATCATGCAATCAATTTTTCTTGCCGTTTTACCTTCAAAATCAGCGATCTACAATGCAATCATTTTATTAGCAAATTGTCATTTATATCTTTTCATAGAAAAATATTTACATGAATTGTTTTATTGATGTTGTTTATAATTTATTATTGTGGAGCACAGTAACATAAAAAATGTATGTAAAGTAACCATTTAAATGAGACCATTTCAGCGTAATCGCATTTTGTTGCTCATAATCATTGGAAGTTTACATGCTTAATTTGTGTGCATAGCTAGGTTATGGATGTTGTAGAGCCCTTTACTTACATCAAAAAAGCAATTACGTAAATTGCTAAATGAATAGCGGAGAATTTAGAAATCTGATTATACCTACGAATCAATCCTTTCACAAAAATATATTTTAGAGTTCGCTTGGGAAGTAGTTTGCATATTTTTACATGAACGAAAATAACCATTTCTTTTGTTACCGTGTCGAGGATGATCAAAATGATTGATAATCAATATAAACATACTTAAGTATTGACTTTTGTGGAGTAACGCTATGGTGGCACCATTTTTATGATTTTCATGTAGTTGGGATGTTTTATGCTTGTCGATAATAAATGTATTGTCCTTCGTCACGTGTAAAATGTAGAAGCAGACGAGAACCAACAACCGTACCACTTAGCGTTGAAGATGAAGACAATTTCTCAGGACCAGTTGGACCAGCTCAAAGGCCTGCTTTTGCACCATTCCCCCCAGGATTTACCTCAGGAGCTCCTCCACGATATGGCTTCAATGAGGGACCAGGACCAGACGGACCTTCAGGTACTACGCAGTTTGTTACGCATGCTTGTTTTTCTTTGCGATGCTTGTCTTATTTCAGGGCTGTGTTAAGTGTTCTAGTATAAGAAATATTGGGATTGCAATTTTGAATTTGCAGATCGTTATGATATGGAAGAAGCTCCTTCCGAAAGAGAAAACCATGGGATGGGATTCATGGGTGCATTTGGTCCTCCAAAGGGCTTCCCTGATCTTTCCAAGCTGACTGATGGAGAATTTGGTAGAATGGAAGCTCCTGCAAATGCAGGAAGTTATGAGAATCCTGAGCAGCAGCAGTACGGCAGCTATCCTAAGGGAGGAAGCAAGTTCCGTCCATTCCTTCAATTCACCCCTCAACAAGGTAATGTTCGAAAGCTGATTATTTCTTGAATGTAATGTGGAAGATGAGAAGTTAGGAAAAAGCAACTATAAAAACGCTCGCTTTTCCCATAGGAGGTCCTCAATACTACGATGATTCTGATAATGGGCCTACCGAAGGAGGACAATTCGGCAATGGCCCCGCTCAAAGTATAGCTCAACCTCAAAATGCTCCAAAACGCCGACCATTTAGAAACAGTCGCCCAAGTTTTGGTATCGGACGACCAAGCGCTTTCGGAGGTCCAGGAGGTAGAGGACCTGGTGGTCCAGGACCATATGGAGCTCCAGAAGGACTTGGAGGACCTGGTCCATATGGAGCACCAGAAGGACTTCGTGGTGGTGGGCCAGGACCTTACGGTGGTGGATCATCCAGACCTTTCGGCTCTAGACCTTCAGGACCAGGAGGTCCTTTTGGAGGTAGCTCAGATGGTCCTTCATCTGGACCAGGACCATTCGGTATTGGACCACAGGGTCCTTCAGGGCGACCTGGACTATTTGGATCCGACGGCCCCCCATCTAGGCCAGGATCATTCGGCTCTGATGGTCCATCTTCAAGACCAGGCTTGTTTAGTGGAAGTTCCGACGGTCCATCAGGAGGACCCGGACTTTTTGGACATGGAAACTCAGACGGACCTTCCGGGGGCCCAGGACATTTTGGTCCAGGGGGTAGCTCCGATGGCCCTGGGCGACCACTCCATTTCGGAGGTAGTTCAGACGGTCCTTCATCGCCCAGACCAAATCCTTTCGATGGTCCCTCAGGGGGCCCTTATGATAGCTCAGATGGTCCATCCAGACCAGGTGCATCCTTCCTCACTTTAGACGGGCCCTCAAGACCCGGTTCCTTTGGTGGTCCCCCAGGAAGGCCAGGTTCATTTGGAGGACCTTCAGGTAGACCAGGTCCCTATGGTGCTCCAGGAGGTGAAAACAGTGGACCAGAAGGTCCAGGACACGGTCCATTTGGTTCAAGTGGAAGACATGAATCCCCATCTGCCTTTTCCTTCCAAAATACTGGACCTAGCCCAGGAGGACCTGGCTTCAGGCTCAGCAGAGGTTATCCTCGCTACCACCCCAACCAAATTCAAAACGATGACTTCAAAGAATCTGCAGACAATGGTGACTTCACTCCATTCAACAGCGGACCTCCACAAGGAAAACCTTTTCCTCCACGTCATCAAGCCAATTTTGGTTCTGGACAAGACGACTACGAGCAAGGACCACCCCAGTATGATGGACCACCACGTGGTCGCGGACGTCCAGAGTTTTCCCCACCTCTCCACCACCGCCAACAACAGCAGTTTGATGGGCCCCGCGGTCCCCATGGACCCACCCACCGTTATGACAGCCCCAAAAGGCCCTACGTTCTTAAGGTATCTGGTCTCAAGAGTAGTAAATATACAAGAGAGCTTCCTCCAGGCCCACCTGTTTTCTATGCCCCATCTCCTGACATGAAGACAAAAGACGGTTCTCGTAAATTTCAGGTACCACACTGACCATTGACTGCGTCATTGGACTACAACTGTACTACTTACTACTAGCGCTGTACAACACAAGCTGCTTAACTGGCCCAGACCTTGTATTATAAAGATTTGACAGTTATTACTAATTTTATTACTAATTTTATTATTTTCTCATTAAACATTTTTTTAACATGTAGACATAACTGCACATATTATATATATAATCCCGTATATATAAATATCTATATACCCAAAATATTTAAAAAGCTGGACTTTTTTTTAACTGCTTGAATAAAAATGTAAAAACAACAACCTGGGACAGTTAATTTAATAGAAGCTATCAACTCTGACCGTTTAACGTTTTTTGATTAACCGGACTAAAAATTGCTGGACAGAACAACTTACATCCACTTTGGCTCCATTCGCCGGCATACTAAAGAACAATAACATAATTTTCTCCCTGGACTCTCACAAAGACTGTAAGGACATTCAATCTAAATTACTATCCGCTTATTTCTTTTTTAAGAGGACTTGTCAACATTTTTCTGAGAATTAATCATGACTCAAGAGGACCTGTTACTTATGCATGATTGCTTATCAATTTTACGACCGCACTTATTAGAAACCCAATCACGATCCCCCCAAGCAGATGACAAATTAGACATTTTCGGTAGTTGTGTGATTTGCCATGTTGACACATTTTAGTTTATTTGCAATTATTTATATATGCTTCACTTCCGCTTCGCAGGTGCATTTATGCATGGTTTTTATTCATTTATTTTATTTATTTATGTGCTTATGCGTTTATTTACCTTAAGTTTTTCTAATTTGATTGCATCACAGCAAACCAGTGCAGTGGACGCATACTCATATTTTCGCATGTACCATTGCAATGTCTTAAAGGCACTGGGGACATGTTTTCCCTGTTTTGTCCTCGTCGTGTGATTGTAAATTTTGATTTCTTACGCACAAAAAATAACCACTTTTTTGTGTGGCTATTATTATTCCACATTGGTTATCCCCTGTAAAGTTTGTAATATATGTGGCCTATTTATAGTGCATTTTTTGATAATCAATAATAATAACCAAAGTATGCATGCATAAATATTTGAAAGACATGGGATTGCATGTTCTTCGACTTGACCTGGATAAGTAGGAAGCATCATTACTTCGCTGTCACGTTACGTGCGTGTATTACATATCCATTAACCATACCTCCGTTTTCTGTCTGACTATTAATAAGCGCATTGATAAGCTCTGAAATACATACATCCACACACTTCACTGTTATAACTTTAAAGTGATTCTACAGTGCTTTTGTGTGAACTTTACAGATACATATTTATCGTAGAAAATCAATTTGACGTAAAAATTCGTATGTGTGCTTAATACGATAGGTGTTACGTAACAAATTACTATAAGTCTCAAAAGAAAATGTTACATAGTTGCATGGTATATGTGTTCTTTCGTATGACACGTACTGATATTTAGGCACAAAAAAAGTTGATTGTTTCTGCATACATTGCAACAAACCCAATAATGGGAAGTGCATGCATCATGATTGATACGCTTGGTGAAGCATTGTTGTACACGTGAATAGTACTTTTAGAAGGGATGCAATTTTTACAAGAAAAAAAATCAACTGATAGTGCAATACATATGTGAACAATGAAAAAACAATGACTGATCACGCTCAAGGATTCGTTTTCCTCTAAAAATTCTTTTAATCAGTAATCGCAGACAAATGGGTATTTTTCTGGTGAATCAATGTTGCAAGTTTATAAGTCACGAGTGATGAGTTAGTTGGATGGAGATAGACGGACAGTGATGTAGTTAGAGATAGACGTAACGGTGCTGTCACCATTTAGTCACCTGCCCTTATTTAGCATGTATCGTATTTGAAAATGTAATTTAATTGTACGGGGAAAGATCCCTCTGCCGAAATGAAGAATAATAGCCAACAAAGAAGATGCCGTCAATTAAATATGAGATAATTTTAGGTTTAGGATGTAGGATGCGCCTTGTTGAACATATATAGTTATGTAGTTAGCTTCCATTTGAAGCAGTTGGTCAGCAGGATAAAGTAACTGATTAAATCTTTGACGGTGAGAGTGAAGCGATACATCCCATCAGACTTTACAATTTCCGTGTAAGAAGGTAAATAGGATATTAAAGTCATGGATGAATAATGTTTTTTTCTTCATTGTGTAGGTATATTTTATGTATCATCACTACACATCTTTAACGATTAGCGTTGTTACTAGTATCAGAGTAATGTCATTGCTGTTTGTGAAGGATAGTACAAGATTTTTATGTATATATTCTTCGATAATAAAAAAGAGAAGAATAAATGTATGTAGTGTAGATATACATATTTGCAAGGTGGTGAGAAAAAATGTGAAATAAGCTTATTACTGGTAATTGCATCCTCACAAATGAATTGATTAGCTTTTTTCATTCATTAATATAGCTTATTATACAACGGAAAGACTCAATATATCTGTATACATCTTTCAGCAAGTTAGTCTGCAACACTCCCTTGGGTGGTGTTCCTTTACTTCCCTTTTTTTATTCGTCTCAACTTTATACAATATGCATTGTCAATTATAGACGCACAGAGATTGTTGTTGATTGTGGTTTTACATTGTATTATGTAAACTAAATATGAGATAATGTTTGCCAGGTATTTCCTTTGGTGTGCATAAAAAAAGATGAGATAACTTCCGCTCTGTGATTACTTGAGTCTATCAGATTTACATCATTATCATCATTCATAACAATTAGTTACTCCCACTGTCTTATCACCACGTGTGTCTGTATGTTTAAGCATGCTCATTCAAAACTGTCATGATTATGATTACATCACAGGTATCCAGCTTGCGATTGACTTTTTATTAGATTCTCAATGAAAAAATGATTCGTTAGACAGCGAAAATAAGAAAGTTTCAATGTGTGAATGGAGCTCAAGACGTGGGTGATTTTGATTTTTTTTAGTAGTCCAATCCAATTACAAATTGTGGATGAGGTAATAAGCACCTTTTTTTAAAGCTTGATACGCTCTGAGCTATCAATCATCATCACCGTATCGCAATTATCAGCAGTGTAGGTAATCATGTATGTATGAGATTGATTTTATAGTGTAGTCGTGAGGAAGCCATTCACAAATTGCAGTCCAGCGTTGATGGTATTTTGAAAAAGCCGACAGGAGTTAGTTTGTGCTTTGTAACCTGATACTATGGTTGTAACATACATGGTAGTCTCATCATCATCATCAGCGTCCGCGTCCTAGTGGCTTATGTAATTCTTCCCCCTTTCAGCTACATCCTTATTAGGTGCGAACAATATTGTTCTAAATTTACATATATTAATAGCTAGAAAATTAGATGCCTATGTTTTACTAAGATGGGAATTTTAATAGAAAGAACAAGTTATGATTGTCCATCCGAGAGATCAATTTGAGTTGCGTAATCTTTTTTTATGGCTATGTCTACTAATACTAATAATAACGGCAATGGCTATCAAATTACATTGCTCAATTTATGACACCGAAAGGGAAATAATTCAAAATAGGCTAGACAATTTTGAACCGAACCCGTTGTGTAGTGGGTGGTACACCACGTACTAAGGAATTTTTTGTAATCACCACATTTTATTCAGAATTAAGGATCACAGCTTAAGTTATAACATTAGTGTATTGTTTTCTACAAATAAAAACCTCAGCGCATTCCTCTTTTTTCAAGAGAAATCGCCCTCAGCTCCCAAATTTCTCACAGAAAGAAAATGAGGTTCATCACATCATTTATGAAATTGGGAATGCCAGCCAACTTATTTTCCGCCGCAACAATGAATGATTAAAGGACAGAAATTGTTTAAACTCCTTTTTGTGGTTGCATTCTAATAATTTAACATAAAAAGCTGGTGATGATGACACGCACTATTTACAATCGCTATTATTATGTCCCCTTCAAAATTCAGATAGACAAGTGCAATCTTCTTTAAATTAAAGGGCAGTAAATAATCCATCTTTATGCAAAATATTTAGCAAATAATTCGTAGAATTACAACATATTTAATTTTTACCATGCATATATATAGTTTTATGAATTGAAATGTGCAACATTTAAGATTTGAAATTGAAATTATCTGGCATGGCAGTGAAAAGACGTAACATGCGAATAGGCAATCTATTGTAAAAATGAATTATATTCCCCTTCGCCGTGCGTACGTTGTACATATGTACCTCTAAGTCTATTATTTTGCGGGCATAAGATGTTAGCATCGTGATTAAAGTGGTTGTTTAAAGATTTCATCATCCATTGTCAATTGTAGTTACACATACGTTTTTATCTTATCTTTCAGTACTATTTGTCCTCAAGTTCGTAATTAGGCAATCACCCTCATTTTGTCCCTCACCCGCATAGTCCAAGCCCACAACCAAAACCAACCAACAATTTAAATTGTATTAAAGCAGATTTTTTTTTGTTTCATTTCCTTTCAAGTGGATAAGATTACATAGGGAATTGTTGCAGCTAATAATGCATTATTTACACATGAGCTTGTATATGCATATACGTTAATTCTTTTCATCTTTCATCGCCATCATTTATGCTCAAACAACAAGGTTGGTTTTGACAATATTTAGTTTACTTGTGTTACACATAATAATGCTCTCAAATCCACAGTTTTTACTGTTAAAATACAAATTATTTTGTATCAATTCAATAGAATAACAAAAGGCACGTCAGCCTTTGCATTGCATTGTAATTTGATGCATTATTAACATGACAGTGAGCAGTAGAGTCGGTGTACGGTAAATCGACTTAACTTTAGCAGTGACTATTTTTATTTACTTCGAAACATGTTTATATGAATAGAGGATGACTAGAGGATCACAAATATATAAGGATGTTGGGGTCTCAAATGAGTCGTTTGGCCGCACTGACCCTTAGTATAACCAAACAGTCTAACAGTTGTAACTCAAAAACTAACCGTCAAAAATTCGTGAAAATTGGCACACATATGCATCTTGACACGGTGAAAATCGACATCTCACTTTCGTTCGCCTAATCGATAGC
>JAQFZG010005383.1:0-10408 GCA_034695465.1 Entomobrya nicoleti
TATTTTTTGAAGGATTAAAAAAATAGAGAGATGAGATGAGTCATATTGAAAGGGGTTTAAGGATGAAGATTTTTTTTTCTTTTGAGAGAAGGATTCATTATTTATATATTGCGTGGGTGGATGTGGACATGGATAAAATGGACAAAGGATGGGAAAAGGGTTTTGATAAAATATGTATAGAGCTGTATACATGATATATTATGAGGGAGCATCCATTTAGGAAAAAAATGATGAGAGATTGACAATTGACGATGATGAGACAGGAAATGATTTAGTTAAATGGCTTTACAAATGTAAAAACGATACTAATGAATTGGATCTGTACGTGTACTCTTCTGGGAAAACGAGCGTCTTGTCTTGTATATTGGCTTGATATACATTTTATTTCGTCAAATAAAAACCGTTTTTGGCCTGTGTGGTTTTGGTTCTTGTTCTTATATTCAATATTAAAATGATGCTTAAATTTGGTAAAAACCTTCTTCAAATTTATTTCTCTTTAAAAAATGCATTATGCGATCATCTTTCATCTTTCTTTCTTTTTATCCTTTTTTATTATAGTTTTTATGCTTTGCTTTTGATCTAATACTTGAAAAGAGATCCTGTTTATTTTATTGAGCTTGCAGCTTCATCCTCCTACCAATTCAGTAGACTTCATTTTACATGCAGCATCCAGCACAGTTCAAAAGAATGGAATTTTTTCGTGTAGAGTTTTACAACCTATTCATCTACTTGAGTACTAATATGCCCAAAAAATATATATCCCATGATTATTGCATGGATTGTTTTTTGATGACGCACACGTGTGAAAAAACTACCGTTGAAATCTATAAAAAAAAACATGTATGCTTTAAAAAATGCATAAAGAGTTGAAATTTTAAAAGGATGAAGATAGAGCATTCGATTCGATTTTTTTACTACGTTATAAAATTGCTGCAATAAATTATATAAATTCCTTTAAAAGTTTAATGCCTTTTGCAGAGCTACCTTAATTTTTCAGATTGACTCTAAAAAAACTAAAAACAGATTTGGGTTCTTTTTCTGAATAAATTCA
Source organism: Entomobrya nicoleti (assembly GCA_034695465.1). NCBI lineage: Eukaryota > Metazoa > Arthropoda > Collembola > Entomobryomorpha > Entomobryidae > Entomobrya > Entomobrya nicoleti. The sequence goes on from JAQFZG010005383.1 coordinate 1,052, forward strand.
TATGAATTGGGGCAATGCGACATTCAAACAGCAAAAAAAAATCTGTAAAAATTTTCTTCGGGTAGATTTTTATGGAAATGGTAACAGTTAAATTTTAACTGCTCATGTAAAAAGCATTATATCATCATAATTATTACAAATGACTCATAATTTATTTTTGCTTGGGAATGAAGCCTCCTCAATAAAATTAACTTTAGCGGATGTGAAATTTGATAACTGTCATATATTCAAGTTAATATGCAAGTAAAAAAACGTTCATGTGCATTTTTATTACACCAAAAGAAATCATCATCATTGCACTCCCAGTATGATGGTGTGACTCTTCTGGTCTGATGGCGTGGCGTGATGTCATTCTGACAACTGTGACAGTGACACAGCCGCCTGCAGTCCTAAACCTAACAAAATAGCTTATTATTTAGCACTTCTTTTACGCGCCTCTTCTTTCACCATCACCATTCATTGATGTTCTCTTGGTAACCATTCTAAAGGATAAGCAAAAACAAAAAAAAAGACTTTGAAAATAAAAAAGAAGAATGCGAAAGAAAAGATACTACATAAAGCTTGTCATCAAAAAAGAGTCACACTCTCAAAACAACCTATTATAATGACATGTACACATTTTCATCATTTAAAAAAAATATCTCTTTCTCATAAATTCTTATCCAGGTAGCAACTCAATCAGTTCCTTCCTCAGCCACCGTCACCATCCAATAGAAATCTTCCACCACCTCCTTCAACCAACCCACATAATTGACAATACTTAATTGTCTTTCACTTTCTCAAAAAATTTATTGTTCCAAATTTCCAAGAAAAAAAATACCTCCACATATTTGCTTACGTGGCTGTTTGTAATAGCTTTGGTGACTGGTACTGGTGGTGACATGGCATGATCGTAACGTAACCATCTTTAATTTTTAATGCCACGTCGATTTTTTTAAAAACGTTAACTAAATTTTAACCCTTTCTTCTCTCAACTTTTGTGAGACTTGTCAGTCGGTGGTATGGTGTCAAGTCAAGTGAAGCGAGTGAACTTGTAAAAAAAAATTGCATCAGATCAGCAGCCAGCCCAATCCAATCCACACAGCTTGTTGGCTTTGAGATACACTTCACATCTTCTCACTTTGCTTGGGGGACTCCGTGTGTGAGAGTGAGCGAGTCCCGTATTCCCAGCCACGCATATATACAAAAAACTAATATATATTTTGTAAGTATTTTGCCCTGCTTTTTTTACTATTTTTTCCAGCTGATCTTTAAATTTAATCTGAATCCACACAATATTAGTTTTCTTCTCCATGCTGTTATTTTGTTGAGAGAGAGACAGACACAAAACAGGACAGACATCTCTCCTGTAAAAAGCGGGATGAATACTTAAACATTTAATTAATTTTTTTTTATATGTGAATTACTTTTTTGCACATACCAATGAACAGTTAATAGCTTACTATGCACACAGATATATATACCACAACTTACCACAGTCAATACAATACGCAGCTTGTCTTGATAAAAAAACAGGGGAATAGATAGGAAAGGACTTTAGAAGGAAAGAATAATTAATTGGAAGGATAGTTTAAAAAAATTGTTTGTGGCATTCCAGTTTTTTTTGGAGGAATTTTAGTTGGAGGGATATAAAGTTAATTGGTAATTGATTAGTGAACTTAGTAGTTAAAGAAGTTGATTGATTTTTTTGGAGTTAGTTAATAATTTTCTGTTGAATTGATATTTTTAAATGAGTGGTTAAAATAGTAAATATAGTTGCAAGTTTTTTTGTAAATCTTTGAGAAAAAAAACAACGGTGAGCTGAAAGTACTGAATGGCTTTAACGTTTAAAGCAGTTACTCTATTTTCTGGTCGATCTATTTTGTCCGGAATATTAATAGGGTAGGTACAATTAGTTGTTGGAATTTGATACTACTATAATTAGTTTTTAGTACTTTTAGAAGTAGGATGAAATAAAATGTGTATTTAAATAGGGGGAAAATCATATAGAAGAAAGTAAAATGCTTCTAGTGTAAATTAAGTTAAATGATTCAATATTAACATGTTTTTTCTTATTATTTTTTGCAGTTGTAAGCGAAAAGCAAGTACGGCGGCAGTAAGTGCACCTGCCGTAAAGATGGCGAAAGCCAGTACAGTTTACTCCGGCATCGTCAAGTCCCCCCTGGACAAAAGGGAGTACAGGGGCGTGATCCTCCCAAATGACATGAAAGTTTTCCTCATCAGTGATCCCCAAACTGATAAGTCTGCAGCGTCATTATCTGTAGCAGTTGGTAAGTTATAGTTTATAAACTAATTATAAATTATTTGGTTTGATTAAGTACTCAGTTAAAAAAAATGTGTATATTTGTTTTCTTCATATTATAGGTAGCATGAATGATCCGGGTGAACTTCCTGGCCTTGCTCACTTTCTCGAACATATGTTATTCTTGGGGACGGAGAAGTATCCGGAGGAGAATGATTACTCCAAATATTTGGCTGAGAATGGAGGAAGTTCCAATGCGTACACTGCGCGTGATCACACCAATTACTATTTTGATGTCTCTCCTTCCGCTTTGAAGGGAGCTCTTGATAGGTATGTAATTACTTGGAAAATAATAATTAGTGTGTATTTTTAATAGACATAAATTGAAATGATGATTTATTTTTGTTTATTTTTAGGTTTTCCCAATTCTTCATTTCTCCACTTTTCACGGAATCCGCTACTGAACGGGAAGTGAATGCAGTTCACTCCGAACACGAGAAAAATATTCCGAGTGATCCTTGGCGTAGTCATCAACTTGAAGTTGGTACCTCAAATCCCAAACATCCTTACTCCAGCTTTGCCACCGGAAACCGTGAGACTTTGTGGGTCCGACCAAAAGAGAAGAGTGTTGATGTGAGGTCCTCTCTGTTGGAATTTCATAAGGATCACTACTCAGCGAACATTATGTCTTTGGCTGTTTTGGGAAGTGAATCACTGGATGAGCTACAGCTCCTTGTGGAAGGTTTGTTTACGGATGTTGTGAATCGGGATGTAGCTGCTCCCATTTGGCCGGAGAATCCTTATGGGGAAAATGAACTTAAATCTATTGTGGAGATGGTTCCAATTAAGGACATTAGACACCTATCTGTGATGTTTCCCATTCCGGATACTACGAAGGAATATAAGTCATCGGTAAGTAGTTTTCTTTAGTAAAATAATTTTGTTTGAATTTGGAAATGAAAAAATAAATGCTTAATTATATTTTTGTTTTGGTAAACTAGGCTGAAGGATATTTATCCCACTTGATTGGCCATGAAGGCGTTGGTAGTTTACTCAGCCTTTTGAAAGAGAGAAACTGGGTGAATCACTTGGAAGCTGGATCCCATGTTCCTGCAAGGGGCTTCGGAACATTTAAGATTGCTGTGGATTTGACAGTTGATGGATTAAAGAACACGGATACTATTATTCACCATATGTTTGAGGTATGAAGTAAAAATGAAGGGAATAAATTACTATTTTATTAATTATGATTATTGGTGTTTAACTTTTTTAAATGTTTTTTTTATCGTTGTAGTATTTGCATATGTTGCGCAATTTGGGACCCCAACAATGGGTTTGGGAGGAGATGAGGGATGTTAATGCAATGCTGTTTCGCTTTAAGGATAAGGAGCGTCCTCAATCATTTGTTACACATGTGTCTAGTAGTATGCACGTGAGTTAATTACTAATTTAAAGGAAATGTATTTAAAAGTTATTTGTTTGGTGGATCTTTAATTTTCGTTTGTAATTTTTACAGAACTACCCACTGACTGATGTTTTAAGTGCTGGCTACATATTAACTGATTTCAAACCAGAACTGATTAGTGAAATTCTCGATTGCATGAGCCCTAGCAGAGCAAGGTAATTAATTGATGAGGAGTTAATTAAATTTTCATATATGTTATAAATTATACCTTTATTATTATTTGTTTATCTTTGAAAAATTTGTAGAGTCACCGTTGTGTCTAAGGAGTTTGCTGATAAAACTGAACTGGTTGAGGAATGGTATGGGGTTAAGTACAATCTCAAGAAGATTGAAGGCTCGCTGATCGAGGTAAGGGTTGGGGAGTATGTATTTTTTTATCGAATTTTAGTTAATTATGTGCTTAAAAACTGTTTTTAAATTAAAGCAATGGAACAATTGTAAGAGCAACGAAGAGCTACGAGTGCCCCCAAAGAACGAGTTCATACCTTCAATCTTTGATCTCAAAGCTAGGGATGAACATGTAAGCTTATTGAAAAAAACTGTATTTTGACTTGATACATAACTTTGAGTAAATTTTTTTAAACAAAAAGACTATTAAAATTTTGTAGCGCGGTATTGTCCCTCGGATAATCCATGAGACTGCCATGTCACGATTGTGGTATCTTCAGGATAATGAATTTACCATGCCCAAGGCAGTGGCAAGGGTTGAAATTTTCAGGTAAATTGAATATGTTGATAAAAGTTAGTACTTTCATTTATTTAATATTTTCAAATTATTAATACATATTTTTTTTGTATTCAACAGCCCTCTTCCTTTAACGGAACCCATTCAAACTAACTTGAATCACTTGTTTGTGAACATTGTGAAGGATCAGTTGACCGAGTATTCTTACACGGCTAGTGTTGCTGGTCTGCACTACATGATTGTAGACTCTGTTTATGGAATTGAGGTAAACTGTCTGCAGTTTTATGGTTAATAGTGGGTTATTTAGCATATAAAGGACAATTATTTCATGAATATACATTTTTGTTTGTGTAGGTCGTCGTTAATGGTTACGATCACAAACTTGGTGTTTTGCTGGATTGTGTTTTGGAGAAAATTGTGAATTTCACAGTTGACGAGAAGCGATTTGAGATGTTGAAGGATTTGTACTGGCGCACTTTGAAGAACTGGGAAGATGAGCAACCCTATTCTCATTCCTCTTACTACATGTCTTACTTGCTCCGTGAGGTATGCCGATGCCTTCTTTTAATTACAGTGTAAAGTTAAACTTGAAAAAAATGGTTAGTTAACCTTTTGGATTGAATATTTTAGCGCCGTTGGTCAAACCAAGAATTGCTTAATGCTATGGACGGTACGACAGATTTAAGAATATGTATTTTATATACTACTAACCAATTTTAGTGATTTAATATATTGATTGATTACGTGTTTGTTGTTTTTCTGTAGAGGTTACTCTTGAAAGGTTTCAAGAGTTTGCAAAGGAGTTTGTGAAGAAAGTTAAGTTTGAATGGTTGATTTATGGAAACATTACGGCAGCTGTAAGTTTTTATAATTATTATAATCATTAAAAGTGTAGATTTGTTTAAAATATTTAATCTGATGGGTTATCTTGATCGCAATAGGAAGCAACTGAGTTGGCAACCAAAGGTCAAAAGCACTTTGAGGAGAAGGGTTCTACCTCATTGTTAGCCTCTCAAACTTGTCGCTTGAGGGAAATTAATCTTCCCGAAGGTTCGAAAAAATAATATCTTAAGTAGTTTTGCAAGTTTTTTTTAGAGTTTCCTTTCAATCTTAAAATTTTAATTGTTTGATTTTATTTTTTAGGAAGCAACCATATTTTCTTGTCTGAGCACAAGACCCACTTGAGCTCCTGCGCTGCTGTACTTTTCCAAACGGGACTACAGGGAACCCGACCAAATGTTCTTGTTGAACTTCTCGAGCACATTGCCAATGAACCATGTTTTAATCAGCTCCGAACCAAGGAGCAACTTGGCTACATAGTATTCACGGGTGTACGTCGTGCTCATGGTACACAAGGAATACAGTTTTTGGTGCAGAGTGATCGTCATCCAGCTTATGTGGAAAGCCGAATTGACCACTTTTTGAACAATTTGGAGGTATGTATTCCCTCGTTTGTTTTTTTCTCTAAATAATTACAATTCCTTCACTGTGTATTCTTGATTAAAATCATTATTGTTCTTTTATACACTCACAGGAAATTTTAAGCAAAATGACTGAAGAAGAATTTATTCAACACCGTCAAGCGGTATTCGTTCGCAAGTCAGAAAAACCCAAGAAGATGATTGATCGTGCTAACCTCATTTGGAATGAGGTCACTCTACAACAATACAACTTTGAGCGGCAAGCGGTCGAGTTGGCTGAACTGGATACTGTTACTTTGAAAGATATCCAAGATTTTTATGCGGTAAGACACTCAAACGAAGTAGCAGAAGTTTCAAAAGTTTAAAAATCTTCTTGGCCTCATACCAATTTTTTGTATGATTTTTATGAATTAGGTGACAATGGGACCTAATTCCAACCGTAAGAAGCGCCTGAGTATTCACGTTGTGTCTATGGCCGAAGGTGGTGCCGGACTTAAGGATGCTGAACCAAGGACACCGAATTCGGAACAGGTATAGTTTTATTTTTAATTGATGACTTATTTATGAAATGACTTAAGTGTGTAGTTAAAGCTAAGTATTTTTTTCTTGTATTTTATATTTAATAGGTCATCATTGATAATGTGGCCTCATGGAAACGCCGACAAGGCTTGTATCCCGCAAGTGCCCCTAATGTCACTCCCCCTGGCAGCGGGAATAATAGCAAATCCAAGCTCTAAATAAAATATAACTTTTTTGATGAGATGAAATGATGATGTTCCCTTTTTAAAAAGCGATTGAATACTATGAAATGATCATTCTTATATGCATATTTACGTTTAAAAAATATTGTTATTATAGTTTTAGTAGTAAAAAATACTAAAAAAAATATTTAGTAAGAATTAATTTGTTTATAAGAAATAAAAGTTTATTCCATGCTCTTGTATATTTAAAAGAAATCACAAAATTGGTATATAATATTCATATGTTTATTTTTTTAGTCATTTACTTTAATCATATAGCTAAAAATTAAGAAAACACTCATAATATTTAAATCATCATCTAATTTTTTTTTGTGCAATGGCTAATGGAACAATGAGCAATAATGAAACGTTGCAATACAATTCAACTAATCTTTAAGAAGAGACCTGTCGAACTCAATTTCGGCAAATGCAGAATCTTTTTGCATACGACCAAGTCTGCTGACAAGATTAGCAATTTCATGCACACCGTGATGCTGCTCTTCCAAAAAGTTGCCGGTGAGGAAATCAGAAATCTAGAATAATTAAAAATTATAATTAGCTAATTAATATTCTCCGGGAAATAAATAGTTAAAAATTACTTTGCTAATGATATGATAACTTACATGATAGTCCTGTTTTGGTACTGCGTTTTCCTCTGCTGTATCCTCTTCGCAGATTTTGATGATCTTCTTGAAGGCATCTCGCACAAAAGTCTCAAGGGCAAGGGTATCCTGCAAGGCCTCAATAACACTGGGCCATTCTGTTTTGCTTGGGGCCTATTTCAAGAAGGGGAAAAAGAGGCCTTGTTTTTTCAAAGGAATCATTTAAAAAATAAATTGACAGTGCAATTAAGAATTTTACAAGTCTCACCAAAGCTGGTATTTCATTTGCACCAATTTCCTCTCCTCTCATTGAAAGATAGTCAATTAGTCCTCGGGCATGCTGACGCTCTTCACCTGCATGTTTCAAAAACATTTTCGCAACTCCAGGCCTAAAGTTGGATGCTCGTAAGAAGTAAGCGCCCTATAAACATCATAATATTTCGTTCGAGAGTTAGAGAGAGATAAGTATTTTACTAATTCAATGGTCAATTAATTCTTTTTAACAATAAATAGGTAAATTACCATAGCAATGTAGGTGAAAGATGCTCCAAGCTCCGCTTGAATATGTTTCTTGACCACCTCTGTACAGTTTGGTTGCATGTCCGGCCATTGGTTCTTAGGATTATTAACTATTTCCAACGGAGTAACCGCAGAACCTGACAAAAAAAAGTTAACATAATTAATTAATATGTAATTAGATTAAGTACAAAAATGCATCAACATTTTTTTACAAAAAAATACTTACAAGTTTCGTCCGCAATAGCAAAGACAGCAGGCGCAAGAAGCGCCGTTAAAATTAAGTAAACTTGCATAATTTCTTGGTGATTTTTTCCCACAGTTTATTTCACAGAAAAAAAACTTTAAAAAAAATCTAAACTTTTTATTTCTCTAAATGGTTTATCCACTGACAAACGTACGTGTGGAGTGATAAGTCAGATCAGCTAAAATGTAATTGGTTTTTGTAGCGAGTGAGTATCTGTATCTGTGGAGGAATTTTCACCGTGTGTCGTAACTCATTCAACTAAATTGTCTTATCATATCAATATCACTTATCAGCACCCGTGCTACGTGAGTTAACAAAAAAAACTTGATTATTGTGAATATTATTATGATAGCCTTTTTGACAACGTGACAAAAATGATTAGTTTTTTCGAGAGGTCCAGTCCAACCTCACAAACTAAAACAAAGATATTATTCAGATTCAATTCAATTCAGTTTATATTGTGTTTGTTGAACTAACTAAATGCTATTGAAGTGTGATCTGATCTCTGTCTGTGTAAATGAACAGGAAACTGTTATTGAGTAAACCAAGTAACAAAGAAGAAATGCAAAAGGGGAGTCCTGAGAATGCTGAGCTTGCTTTGAAGGATTTTTTCTCAAACGAATCTCTAATGTAACTTGTATGATGAAAAGTTGAAAGAGAGATGAAGTTTAAATGTAAATATGTATATTATGTTGGATATAATCAGTAAAAAGTTGTCAAGTGTGCATGTGTGTATAACTGATCATGTGAAAATGTTAACAGCTTTACCAAAGCGTAGTATGTATAATTTTTTTTAGGGAATATGTAACATTCGGAGAATGGAGATGATCTCTCTCTCTCTCTCTGTTGAGTTGTTGGTTATTTGCGTTGTCGATGGACTCCACAATATACAGTGTTACACATTTACAAATAAGTTATCATGGTTTTGGTTTTGGTTTGGACTGAAACTGAACTGATATCGCACAAAACACATTTATTTTTCTGTACATGAACATGAAATGCATGGGAAAGGAAAACAAAAGCATAGCGTAATGATATTTGCTATAAGATTGAACATGATGTATTTTCAATTTTGTCATTTTCATCCGATGAATCATGTTATATTTTTTACATGCTGCTTTTCTCGTTGGCAACTAATTTATGTAAAAATACGTTTTTTTCACACGAACGAAATAAGGTTCCTCTATTTCTCTTATGACTTGTTATTTCGGTGTTATCTTTTGTAAAAAGCAAGAATGACAATTTAAGAAGTGGCGTTCCATGCTCCATGTCGTGTCGTTCAAAGTCTAATGTCGTAGGTAACTGCATAACTTTGGTTGTTTTTCATATGAATCATAATTTGGGATGGATGGAAAATAGAACAACGAGAAGAATGTAAAATTCTGATATGAAACTACCGATGCGGCGTGGAATATGATGTACATAACCGTATATGTATG
>JAQFZG010005384.1:0-10408 GCA_034695465.1 Entomobrya nicoleti
TTTGTGTGAGTTAATTTATTGCATCTTAATTAACTGGATATCCTGCGACCGAACTCAACTGGAATTATTCTGATTTTCATGAAAGTGGGCGTTTTTATTTGTGACGGCGATTTAAGATTTCATCAGTTACATCAATTTCATCCCATTTTCAACAATATCAGTTCACATCAAACCAAAATGTATTCTCCAAGCCACAAAGCGGTTGAGCTCCAGAATCGAATGTAAACGGAATAGGAAATATTTTCGATTGTGTGCTGCATTTAAAGTTAAATTTGGGAGTAGTTACTTCTTAGAAGAAATAACGCCATTTCGATGTATAAATTTTGCGTTTTACTTAACTGTTTAGTTTCTACTTATGTCAGGAAATACGTAAGACACTATTAGTTTGTATTTATAGGAGTTATTTATAACAAATATGTTATTAGTTTATTATATAATTAAGTGTAAATTACATGGCACGACATAAACACGTTAATGTTAAATTAAAACATTACTTTATACAAAACACTTTATTTATTATTTACACGATTTGTGATATATTAATTGGTTGGTTTGTGTAATATTGGTCAAAACAGGTTGTTAGAAATACTTCTAGATTATATACCCAATTAAATATTGACATACAAAGAAAATACAAGCGATTTGGTAGTTATGGAATGTAAATTAAAGAACTACTCACAACTAGTTTTAAAACCATGTTTTTAAAATTTCTATTATGATGCTTTATATTTGGTAACTTATTTATGTTTATAATACTAATATATAATAAGTCTGGGCTATTAGTGACAACTTGTCCCGGTTTAGCTAAACCCAGTGCTTAACCCAATGCTAAACCCAAATGCTAAACCCATGTTTATTAACAAGATGCTAAACCCGTGTTTATTAACTAGATGCTAAACCCGTGTTTATTAACTAGATGCTAAACCCGTGTTAATCAACTAAATGCTAAACCAGTGTTATTTGATTAGTTGATAACCCCATGTTAATTTACTAAACGCTAAACCCGTGTTAATCAACTAAATGCTAAACCAGTGTTATTTGATTAGTTGCTAACCCCATGTTAATTAACTAGACGCTAAACCCGTGTTAATTAACTAGATGATAAACCCAAAAATAATTAAAAGTTAATTGCTTACCCAAAAAAAACAATTAAAATTTAATTGCTAAGCCTGATGCTAAACCCATCCTAAATTAAATTAAATGCGAAACCCTTCGCTAAACCCATGTTAAATTAAACTAAATGCTAAACCCTATGCTTAACCCATGTTGAATAAATTTAAATGATAAACCCTATGCTAAACCCATATTTATTAGCTACATGCTAAACCCATGTTAATTTGCTACATGATAAACCCATGTTAAATAATTAGTTGTCATTTAATATTTGCTTTATAATTTATCTGTCCACATACTAATCACATGGCATATTTCAATTAACGGGTCATGTTTGATTAACCGCACAGCGGCGCTAGTTTGGATTTCATTGTGTTTTCTATTCTTTTGGGGAAAACAAGTTTTAATTCCACTTGATTCAATCATGTCCGAGTTTGATTCCAGACGAAAAACAAACATTAAAAAATCTTTGTTACAAGGTTTATTAAACTGATTTCTTTGCATTAATAAATGAAATTTTTAGCAATGCAAAAATATGATACCTGCTTTGCTCAAATAAATTCATAATTAGTAGACCAAAGCATTCTATTATAAATTTGATTATTTTTTTCTGAGAAGTTTGGATTAAGAATATATGGATCATAATTGCCACAAACATTTTAAGCCATGCCACCAAAATCTACTTGGTCTGCTAATATATGATTCAAATGACTCGATATCAGGATAAGTTTAAATTATTGTATGCAGTATGCAGTACTGATTGATAAATATGAAAAACCACATTTTAAAATCATTAATAATAATATTGTTCAAAACTTCTGAAAAACATGTATAACAAAGATTAATTACGTGTTTTCCCATAGGCCATGATCATAAATGTTTTAAGTGCCATAAGCTATGCAGTTTTCAAGTTTGGTACAAGCATACTAATAATATAGCTCAAACATTAGAATTGAAATTTTTCCGAGTAGCATTTGTGCATCTGTTAAATAAACTATATAACTATTATGCAGGATACTATTAATTTGGATGTTATGTATTTCGGCCCGATAAATTACTTAGCAGATGTACATTTATTAGCCCATCTACTTCCGGAAAATACAACCTTGGCGATTTACAAAGATTATATAGAGAAGGATTATAAATGGCAAATTTTAACAATCAAAGAATGCACAATGTTCGAGGGCATTAATTATCCTCCCCAACTACGTTTAACAATTCATAGGGATGCAAGTTCATACTTGGGGGATATGCAGGACTTTCGTTTAGCGTTTCGTAGAATAAACTTTAAATTCGTTTAAATTTTAATTAAACGTTGGGCAACTGAGTGAACTAGTTAGCGTGTTTGAAATTTGGACATGGCTTTTGCTCGCGCTTAGTTTCATATTCCCAGCAATGGTTATGAATTATGTTCAGCGAAGAAACAAACCCATGACAATAGTTTTTCATTTGTATGCCACATTTCTCGAACAGTCAAGTAGGCTTTTTGATGACATCTCACTTAGAAAAAGTTCGACATTCTACATTTCCTTTTTACTCGTTCCAATTGTGTTTATATATGTTGAAAACCTGTATAAAGGGGATAACATTGCAAGGTTGACTTTACCACCACCTATGAAATCTTTTGACAATTATACCACTTTGGTCGAAAATCGGTCACAAATTTATTCTCGGCGGTATCAGCTGAATGATTTTACATTGAGTAGAATCTGGAGAATAACTAATGCCAGTTCTCAATCCGCCCCTTTACGGGAAAATGATCATGAGGCGTTTCCAATTATTTCTGAATTGCTACATCGAATATTATTAATCTTCTCGTTTGGAGAATGGAAGAGGTTGAGTGATTTAAAGAACGTAATTTCAAACCAAATATGGTTATATCTCTCCAACTCTAAAATGTTTCCATCTTGGAACTCAAGTAAAAAAGTTTGGAATCGTCCTATCGAATCAATTCAGGAAGTTCTGACGATGAAAATGAACGCTCGCAATCGATCTGCCGTAATTTTACCAGAGTCTGCAGCCATTCCTATGTATACGATATTGAAACTGAAAGAAAAGCAGGTGTTTTACGGAAAGTCTATAGTTTATCAAACCTTTGAAGCATATAAGTATAGGGGATACTTTCCGCCTGGTGTTCTAATGAGATCAAATTTTTACTTCGGAACTGGTATAATAGATTGGTGGCAGAAATACTTCAAGTGGTGCCTAATGATGATAACGGCATTTAACCTCTACAGCCCATGCGTCGTCACGTTGACGTACTTCAAAATCTCGACATTCAAATCTAAGTACGACAACTCTGTGTACCCCTTTTCCAGCCATTTGAAATCGAAGTACGACACATTGTTGCACCATAGAAACATGACGCTGAATCCGCAGTACGACCATGTGTTGTATTGTTTTTGGCCTACCGTTGCATTCGAAATACGACCATGTGTCGTATTTCAATTTTTAGAAATAAATGATGAGCATAACTTGCATACAACATTTAACAGGTCATATTTTTACTATCAGTCAATTTTTGAGTAAACCTAGAAGATAACACCACTTTCGCCGCTATGTCACAAGAAGGTAAATTGAGTATACGGATCATTTACACACAATGCTTTAATACAATAGGGCAATATTTTATGAATAACTATTTTATTATTTTTGCAGAAGCTATCGTATCAAGTCAAGATGAATCTGCGGACGAGGAATCCATCAGCGCATCGGATGAGGAGCGGTTCGTTGACGAAAGCAGTGACGAAGAGAAAGATGATTTGGGTGCTGTTGATTGGAATGCTGAATTTGAATAGTTGTCTGCATTGTGGAATTTGACCAAGGAACACATGCTGTAAATAGTGAACTTGGGCTATCTGATGAGTCGACTCCATTTCAAATATTGCGAAAGGTTATAACCAATGAAATGGTTGAAAACATATGCCGTGTCAGTTCACTTTATGCTTTGGAAAAAGGTATCAAGCCTTTTGAAGAGGATGAATTTTGGCGATTTATCGCAGTCACATTAGCAATGGGCATAACAAAAAAGCCAGCTATCAAAGATTATTGGAAAAAATGTTAACTCTTTTACACACCCTTTTTTGGAGAAATGATGACCAGAGATTGCTATCGAGGAATCCTATCATCAATGCATTTCGTAAGTAGGGAACCCACACCCGGAACAAGTGCAAATGACAGACTCAAATTAAAGCTAGGATTTTTTTGGATGAACTGGTAAAAAACTTTCGAAGTGCTTTCCATGCTGGAGAACTTCTCTGTTTGGAAGAAAGCTTGATGCCTTTCAAAGGACGCCTTTCAATCAAACAATACAATCCAAAAAAGAGGGCAAGGTTTGAAATAAAGTTATTGATACTTTCCGATTGCTTGTTGAAAGGGATAATAGGTATACTCCCATATCAAGGCAAAGGTACACAGATTACACAGCGTCCATTGATCACATCATTAGATTTCGGCGGCGCAGCTGTAGTGACCAACCTCGAACGTTACTTGGATCAGGGGCATCGAATAGTAATCGACAATTGGTTCAACTCCCCCAGGTTGGCAAAAATTTATTTGACCAGAAACTTACGTCCGCACTTACGCACTGTGCAGAAACCGCGCAAATAAATGAAAACATGAGCTCGGATGACAAGAAAGCTGAAGAAAGGAGAGGTTGAAAGGAATGGGAAACTGGTTATAGAGCGATGGAATGATTGGAGAGAGGTAATTATGCTAAACACATATATGGGCCATTCAATGATAGCTGCAGACACGCCCAATCCTAGAAATCAGAGGGACAAGCCAGGGAGTGTGCTATTGTACAACAGTAAGATGGGCGCTGTTGATGATGTCGACAAGATAGTAAAGCCATATCAAAGTATTCGGAAGTCATACGTCTGGTATCGGAAGGTCTTCATTCACTTGGTGGATCTCGCTGTATATAACACTGCTGCGTTATACAAACAACAAAATCAGGCAAGGCGAAAGTTAGTACATGTAAAATTCTTGGAGGAGCCCATCAAAAACATTTTGGAGAGGTATCCTTATCGAAAGGCAGGAGGAGGAGGAAGGCTATTTTTACCAAGTGACAATGACAGGCTAACTGGTCCGCATTTTCCTGAGAAAATGACAAAAATAAACAATAAAGGCAAAAAAGTATCGTCCAAGTCCAACTGTTTATACTGTAATCTTGTTTATGGCGTGCGGAAGTCAACATCTTATCGAAGCACCCGTTGTTTGAAGTTTTTTGCGAGCAACCTTCATGCTTCCAACTCTTCCATACGAAGAAAAATTTACGAACCCTCTTGCTGCAATAAACCGAATGCAAAACTCAGCCGTCATCAGTCAAGCAGTTGATGATTCCATTGGATTGGAGGAGGACGAGAAAAGTTTAGAACAATTAATCCACCTTATTAACAAAAAATAAATCCACGATTGGTTTACGACACCATTTTCTAAGCCTTGGGCACTAATATAATAATAGCTACATTAGCTTAATGAGAAAGGTTTCAAATTGTTTGAAGTAAATTTTTTGTTCAAACATTGTTTGAATGTAGACTTGATAGTTAGTTAGGTAGTTCCCTCAAAGGGGATTTTATTTGACGGATTTAGAGAGCAATGCTCGCCCGCCACAAATTCAATGTTTATATTCCATATGTTCAGTGAGAGGTTTATAAATATGTATGACATTCTTGGGGTTAAGATATATATATATATATTTAGTAAAACATTGAAATAAGGATTAAGTAGTTAAGAGAAATAACATATTATAAATTAGAGACATATTCTGATGATCTATCAGTAAAAATGAGTTCACAATAAATCGATTTTTGTTGTTGCTCGCACACACACAGTTAACTATTTGAATAAAGTAGTTTCCAATTTATACGGACAAAAACGTTAGAAAAAGGGATGGGTCGATATCATAAGAACCGAAAACCGAATTACATTTGACGCCACTTTTAAAATAGTAGTTATGGTTACTATGACTTTACTTACTATGCTAATTTTCCAGACTACTAAATTTATTGTAAGTATATAAAATTAAACATAGCTATCATTGTGGCATAGTTATTGTTGCAAAACGCACTCAATTAAATCCCTACATGAACATTGCTATTTTACGAAGCTACACACCGTACAGCATTGTTGCTTGTATCTGGGTGTTCTTGGGTGAATTAAATAATTCACCTTTGATCGCTAACAGATTCGAATACTCTTTATTCATCTGAATCTTTAATTGAACAGTTGCTTTGATGTAAGCCATCCTAAAGATGTTAAGAAAATTTGTAGCATGCAAAACAAATTATAAATTCAGAAAAAGCAAGCCAAGATTAAATGGAACACAAACACGTATTTTCTCTTAAGGGTATGTTTTTCCTAAATCGAGCATATGAGAACCTAATGTTTGCTTATTTGAAGCTCCTGACTGGGCCTTATCAGTTCGCAAATATCAAGCAGTCTTCAAATCATTAATTAAAATGTCAAGTTTTGGTCGGAGGAAACCTACAAAAATATTTATTTATAAACATTAGCAAACACTTGCAAACAACATAATAATTTACACATTTGAATATGAATTAAAATTGGAGGTATTTTATGTCTTGATGATTTAAATAACATGTAAATTGTGTTTTAATGTTTTGCACTGGGAACTGTGACTTCGAGTTTTTTTAACTTTTGCAAAGGTTATTTCTTCAAACATAAAATTCTCTTAGTCAGAAAATTTCATCTATTCAACAAAACCTGTGCAGATACAGTAGTAAAATACCAATTTTAGTTGTGAAATTTATTCATTTTAATAGCCTAAATTTAATATACGCTCTAAACAATTTTAAGAAGTTAACACTTGCCAAATCAGTTTATTTTCCAGTTCAAACTAGTATAAATTTGGAGCTTAATTTAATATCTAGAACTTTTTAGATATCATTTTAATTCTGAATATATTTATTTATATACAAGTTTTCATGTATGCAAAATAACTTCTTGACAATTACATGACCAGCAAGATGTTAAGCTTTTTGTGTAACTGCAACAAAAGTATCTGGAATAACTTTTATTGGTTCAGTTTTTGTATTAAAGTGCTCATTGTGTTGTTAAATTATCCAGGATCAGAAAAATCAGGTTAAAAGTCTAACATGACAAACAAGTTAATTATACTATAGATTTTTGCTTTAAAAATCAAACATCTCATTCTTCCTTGCTGTTTAGATTTCTTCAATGTTAAATAAGTAGAACATTTATTTGAGCTTAATAAGTCGTTGGAAAACATGTTTAGAAACTACGTAATTCATTTTTGTTGGATAAAAAAATCCACGTGTGAAATGTATTGATTCAGGCGTTAATTTTTGTTTGCCACAGAAACCGATAATTACCTAATACCATGGCTATACCACGACTTTAATTAAATATCCAGCTTTAAAATTTAATTTGACTGATTGTCCCAAAAGCTCAAAACAACTACCCCATTTTAATCTAATGTATTTATGTCCATATTTTCCAAATAATTAATATGTAAGTTTCACTATTTCCGTCAAAACAAGTTGTTTTTCTGCTATTTCCCCATCCGCAATTAAAAGTCGCCTACGTCAATACGCTTTTGACTATTAGCCTGAGCAATTTGAAATTAAAGCTTTATACTCTTTAAATTATAACCACCTCACCATACAACTTTAATATGTTATCAAAGGCAACAATTAAAATATCCCAATCTCTCGTTTACTTATCGCACGACTTGCTACGCTTGATTCCCATCAAATTCACATCAAAATTTGTTCTTGCTTACAAATTCAACCGATTAGTTAAACCATTAACCAATATTGGATGGTCTCTAATATTAGCGACTTCCTTGATCCTAACAATGTTTGAGTTGTTTTACTATTGCAAAATAGATTCGCAAAAGAATCTTGTAATAATAATATACCATGGGACACTTCTTGTTGCAAAATCAGCCATGACCACTGCATACGTTGTATTCAATGTAACAAGTCCAGAGTTCTGTCAACTCTTTAACATAATATTTTGTAATTCATTGAAAAAGCGAACAAATGTTTTGCACAAACGTTCAATAGCAAAAGTGACTGAAAGACAGGAAAATGTTGTATTTGTGGTGATGTTAGTTGGCTGCGTTGTTTTTTTTTTATTCTTTTATTTATTCTTGATTCCTGTGTTTTCACTTTTATTACCCTGCTTTCATAAAGTTCTGGATGTTACATGGTTAATGGGCCATTGTAGCAGTTTTGCATTTCGAATATCAGTGTGCTTTGCAAATTTTGTATTTATGCTGCCAATTGGATCGCTTGGGGCATTATGGACAATGAGTACGATTACTACAATAAAATACATCAACAAATTGCTGAAAATACAAAAGTAATTTGTTCTTTATGTATTTATTTTTTAATTTCTTAGTAAATATGCTAATATTATTAGGTGTTTTGTAAATAGGTTTACCTGGACATTTAACTGTACTCATCGTTCACAGACTTGCCTTCTGGCTCTGATGCGCTACCGTCAAATTCAAATTATTTTAAAACTAATTAATATCTGTTTTCAAATGTACCTTCTACCCGCTTTTCAAATCTGCGCTACAGTGTTTATAATTTTAATGTTATATTCGACTCTGGTATTTGGACAATGGATTCCTGTGTGGACAAGGAGTTTTTTAAATTTGACTCTACTTATTGGCGTAGCTGGATTATGCGTGGTTCTTGATATGGGAAGTGAACCTGTTTTAGAGTCTACCAAGATTTTACGCCGTTGGCAGATATACAATCAAGGATGTAACTGCAGATGGACGAAAAAATCTCTTCAAAGTTGCCCAAAGCTTGTATTATGCATGGGCCCGTTTCATTATATGGATCGGAGTAGAGCGCCAAATTTAATGAAGTTCGTATTGCAGCGAACATTTTTTCTTGTGAAATCCACTGGTAATGTTGATCAAATTACTATAGCTATCCCTGTTTAATTTCAGTTGAAAATCACCCTATAAATGAGCACTTTAAAAAAATTAAAATACACACTCAAATGTTGATTTTCGCTAAATAATGCCAAACAGAAAAGAGCCATTTAAGTAAAATTCGACATTAAAAAATGACTATGTACTTTAAATATTATTCGGTGCCAGAATGGTACTTTAGAAGATAGATGCATGACAGAGGATAAAGGTATCTGTCTGTACGCGCTCTATCGTCCAAACAACCCAACAGGTTTTCATTAAGCAAATTTTACATGTTAGCAAAAGGTCGTCTTGACAACTCGGATTGTTAGCAAATTTTACATGTTAGCAAAACGTAATGTTAGCAAGGGGCCTATACCCATAAATATATATTACATACCAACCATATGCATAATTGTACATCAACTAATTGCATTTTGGTACACCTTTAGACTTTGACTATATGCTTACAAAAATATATGCAATTGTTTAAAAAATTGTTTGCATTCTGCAGCATATTCTCATTTTACTCCAAATATATACTATGAAACAATCTTTAAATGTTGCATAATTATATAACCTTGTTACTTTGTGATTTAATTGAAGCATGCTGACCAAAAATACTGAACTTAGATGATTCGGATAGATAAAATACGCATGTAACTAAAGGTTAAAAAGTCATATTTAATTAACAAATTAACTTGCTAATTCAATCATGCACAAAAATTAAGATCATCAACATATAATTCGGTTTAAAAGTATCATTTGAAACTTCTTGACATAAGTATTATAATTATGCGAATGCAATCGGTTTAGTATATTCTACACAGAGGGCTTCAAGTAAACCAAATAGGTAAAAAATTATATATTTATGCAATATTATTGCTTGGGTACATAATATGCACATTGAAACTGTTCAAAATTAGTTACGTCGATTTCTAGAAAGATTTGCACTATACAGTCAATACTTTTTTTTTACTGAAATCTCTATTTTAATGTTATCCAGGTTATAATGATGGACAGGCAAAGGTTTACTTTTCCTGTGCTAAAATTAATAAAAGAATAGTTATTACGATTAAAATATTTTTAAAACAGCACGAGCAAGTTTTTTGTACTATATATTTATTTCATGTATATATTGAGGTTCAAGTACTACTGAAAATTTTGTGGGAATTTTTGGCCTAACAATTATTGTGATATGCAATGGCTTGTTAAAACATTATTATTTCGTATCAACTCTTTACTTATAGTTTCTTAGAATAAATAATTTTCAAAACACGTATGATCGTATCGCATCGTTTATAATTCAATTCAATTCAAGTTTTTATTGCAGATCAAAAAAACAAAATGTTACAGATCCATATGTGAGGAAGAAATAAT
>JAQFZG010005385.1:0-10408 GCA_034695465.1 Entomobrya nicoleti
TAATTTTTCTTGCTTCTGCTCATGAGTTCACTCCAAAAAATGCTCATGAAAAAAGCAAACTTTAGTGGAGCCTTAATTATGTGTAAGAAAGACATTCTTGAATTAGTGAATACTTCTCGTAAATTAATTTAATCAAGATGGAATTAAACAAAACCTGTTTGACGTAATAAGACAAGAGAATAACAACTTCTCTATATTTTCTTACCGTATACGTAATTGGTTTGCATTAAACGCATTTATATTTTTAAATGGTTACAGAATATTATTACGGCACACCTTAAATTTAAAACAGAACCTATACTCTAGATTTCAAATATATTTTGTACAGGTTCCTAAAGGATTTCAGTATCTACATCTTTTCTGTGTAAAATATCCTATCATTACTTTATAGTTAATAAATTGGATTGGAAAGTCATTAATATACTTTCCAATCCATTTTTTTTTCTTTATTAAAAATGTATAGAAAGGATCTATTATTTAGATACTGAAAAGGACTGGACACATCCGTAATAACACAGAGAAGATAATTCGCTACGTGCCATGTTTTGAATCGATTTAAAGACGCGACTTGAATAATTAATAATAGTTTATTTGCTGTTTGCGTAATAGCTTGAATCAAAAGTAGCTTGAAAAAAGTCTTTCGATTGATATATTGCTTTTGTAAGTCCTGCATCATCCTGAAAACTCAATTTTAATAAATATTTTGGATTGTTTTGAAAAATAACAGGGAAAAGTAGTCGTTTTAAAGAGTAGAGAAATGTTATGCCGTAAATATATTCGTAGCTTTGCAATTAATATATTTTCTGTAGGTTAAAAAATTGGAATAGCAGAGTTAAAATATATCCTAGTATAAACCGTTTGTTAGTATTATATTTTTGTTCATAACAGTTTTCATATCTGTTCCATATTTAAAGCGGGTTATGATGTTACATTTGTATAAGCAGTACCATACAAACCATTCAAAACGTTTGTTTGCGTATAATTCTTAGCTCTTCATTTTTGCTGCATATTTCTTGCATTATTTAAAAAATTATTTTGGCTTATTTGGCTATCTTTATTACGGTTCATAAAGCTATCAGAACAATTCAAGATTGTTAAGTTTCCACTACAATTTATTATGTTTACTTAAAATAATCTATTAACAACTTATCGTTATAACGCAACGCATTTATCACAATTTAAACAAATGTTTCATTAGTAGTTTTTCTGAAAGGGCTACGTAAATAATTAAATACTACGCTTGTGACGTAATTGAAGATTCGTTAGGTAGATTTGATGTGTTTTCTTCGCGAATTATCATATCTTCTCACATCAAATAAAAACCATCTAAAACTTCTGCGGCTACGAGATTGTAGTAACCTATGCTGAAGTCCCATAAATGGAAACAAAAGTAAGTCGCAAAAGAGTAAGTTAAATTGATAAATAATTAAAAAATATAATTATAAATATGCTATACGTAAGAGTGAGTGTACTATTTGTTTAGCTAGTAATAATATTGAGTATATACATTCTAGCACAATAACGTAAACATTTGTAAATGTTATAATTATTCTTTTGGAAATGACGATATTATGTGTTCTATTTACACTGTCTGACTAAAAATCCACATTCTATTTTACATATGTACTAAACCTGAATATGATCATAAAACACCGTTCACAAAATCAGTTGGGTTTTGCAGAGTCCACGTACATTTTCATGAAAAAACAATTAATTGTTCACCTTATAGCATTTTTAATTTAAATTGATCACTATATCCAGACAAAGTGCATTGTTCATATACAGCAATTTGCATTTTTTTGAAGCGCATGTGAAGATGCACAAAATCCAATACCAAAGCAATTCAATTTTTTGAAACAAGTCGTCGTTTAGGTAATATATCTAGCAAAAAGTGTACAAATTTTTAAAACAATCTTCGCTATGTTTAGAGTATTGGCTTACATCTTATGTTTATGGAAAATCTGCTCAATAATTGGTTTGCAAGAAAGCCTTAAATCAGCAAAAATTGTTTTTTTCCTGAAAATATTTAAAAGTTGCACCATTCACACTGTTCAAGATACTGACCAAATTATTCCTGAAAAAAATATCGATCATCTACTTGATGTGCGCAGTGTTAGACTTCGTACAAAAAGAAAGTTGCAGTCCATAAAATATAATACTTCTCATCAATCCACTTTAATAATTAACATGTATAGTGACACGTTATCTCTGCGCTACGAGAAGTTATTTGCGACAAAATTCCAAAGCTTCTGCAATGTGGAAATATTTCTTACAAACTTTATGATAGAACCCAGTCCACCGGTTAACAAAGCAAATTTTAAGCTTGTGCATTTACTTCCACCGTTTGAAATCCATCATAAGCTTTATCATCCAGATTTCTTCATAGTCCCATTTATTAACGAGAACCAAATTGGGTTTGAAATACAACTCAATGTTACAATGGTGAGTCGTAACGCAATTATATTGATTGATCTTGAAAAACAAGACGTATTCTTTGCTTGTAAGGCTTGCGCTAAAACAGAAAATATATGGGAAGTGTATGATGCAATATACCCCATGTATCAACTGTTTGAATTCAAAGCACCGATTATAAACTTAAACAAAAACATACTTGGCGTCTGAAAAGTTGGAGAACTCCAACAAATCCTTGATGGGAACATATTTAAATTTAACAATCATATAAACATGGAGGCGTGTCCAATAGAAGGAAACAAAATCAAACCATTTAATCCTCGAAAACAACCGTTTTGGGTGTACTGTCCCAAAAGCATACTAGCTGACAAGCTAAACTGTACAACAGCCATCTGTAGAAGCCATCTCTGGTTTTTTGATGACGTAAATCATCAATCTATTAAGAAGTTTCAATTTGTACTTACTTACGGTGGAGATCAGTATGGTATCACGTATTCTGTGTATTACGTGCCCTCAAATAAGCAAAACGTGTATGCACTACTTTCTCCATTTAGTTTAAAAGGTTGGCTGATAGTTTTGTTTAGTAGTTGTTTTGTAGGTTTAGTAATGTGGGTCTCGGGTGTTCAGAGAAATCTATTATTTTGGTTATTCACCGTTGTACTTGAACAAAACCACGACTTAAGGAATGTGGCCAATAAAACCAATATAATTGTAATTTTGGCATGGTTATATTGTGCGCTTGCTTTACGACAGGCTTATACCTCAAACTTGTATACTTTTATGACATTGGAGGAAATCCCGACAGATTTACCCAATTCGCTTCAAGATATTTTGGGGAGAAACCCCACAAATTTTTTTTGCGTCAACTTCTGCGCTTTTAGCACTTCGTCGTTACAAGGTTGCTGTTGGCAACCAAAATAATTCATTTCTGGACACTGCTTACAATATAGCCGATAAATTACTTAAAAAACTTTGGCACATGAAAAGCAGATATAATTCTAGCCCACTTAATTACCTTAGGTATAATGTAATTGGTAAACCTGAAATATGTGATTTGGAACACAAAAATACTTGCTGCCAGTTCGAAAATTTCGCTTATATGACTACATCTGGGCCAGTTGGTTATGCAAGTGTTTATACTAGCTTAGCCGGAAAGCTCTTATTATTAATTGGTGGTCAGGGGTTACAAATGCTTGATAATAATGATCCGGAAATATTTCAAACTAGGCGGTATTTGGTCTCAGACTCTGATAACTATTTAAGGTCTCATTTGGAGAAATATCTGTCATATTTTGCACAATCAGGGATTGAAGTATTGCAGCAAAGGTACCTGTTTCACGAATATATGTGGGACTACATTACAAACTATTTTCAAATGTATTGGTCATCGGACCTTGCAAATACTGGGAATTTTATGAACCTGAACGAAAGCAACTACAAAATGATCTATCACTACTGGCTACAAAATGGCTGTTTTTTCTCGTATTCGCAAGATAAATGTAGTCTAAATTTGGGTGAGGAAGTTGAAGTACCTATTAAGCTATCAGATTTGGCTGCTCTTTGGTTTCTTTTTATTATCCTACTTGTAGCATCAATATGCTGCTATTCGTTTGAATTCATTTGGAGTAGGCTAATATGGATTTATGGTGACGGCTGGACATTCAGCTGAAATTAAATACTTCAATTGTAGGTCTACCAACAGTATATTGGGGTCCAAAATGAAAAATTAGCTTTTTTCGGACAGTTTGGAATCTGAGAAAAGAAATCAAAAACAAATTCCAAGTAGGCAATTGTGCATGCATGTTTTTGTACACATTTACTCTAATGCATAGATACACAAGCAACAGGTGACCATCGTCAGGCCTTAAGCTTGAGTTCTTAAGCATTAGGGCAAATGTGGACCATATAATACATCTCCACGAGGGAAAAATGTTATGATTTCCTTAATCTGTATGTAAAACTGTTCAAAATACAAACAGGTTGTTATTCAAACTTTTCCTGACGAACACTTAATTCTTTCGTTTAAGGTTTGATATATGTTATTACGAAAACCTAAAAGAAACTGAGATTTGTGATTAATTAATTATGCTTGATTGATTTGGCAATAATTCTAAATCTACTGGTAACCGATAACAAAATTAAGCCTACCAGTATTACCCATGGAGTAAAGCGATAAACATTTGCCAGTATATATAACAAATATGTACTATATCGATTTATTGCTTAAAACGTTCAAATATTTAGCACTATGATTCGTGAAAAAAAAACCTTTGTTTTCTATGGAATATGTAAAAAGGTTGGCTCATTTTGTGTTTAATATTAAAATAGTATTATTTCCAAATAGCACAACTTAATTTTGTAAAAGCATTAACCTCACAGTTTGATAGGCTCCGAAATCCTGAATACCAAAATGTGTTAATCGGTTCATGAAATTCGAGCCATGTAAATTTATAAATATCCAGACATCTACATATCTACATAATGTGTACATTTTCGGAAAGATTCAATTGCTTTCATTGGACATGCAAATTATTTTCTGTGAAGAACGATTGGATAAGTAAGATATAAATTATCGTCTGCAAAACCAATGAAGTTTTGACATTGCACCTGTGTTAAAATTTACCAACCATACAATTCGAAAAATGTAAATCATAACAAGACTTCTAATTCCAAGTCACTTTAAATTGGGTTAAAAAGTTTACCCTTACTCAAACCTGCTCAAAAATAGACTGATGCTAATATAGTTCCAATATTAAATCGAACAATTTAACTGGGATCTTCTCAACATTAGTCAGGTTGAAATCACATTTTGCTTTCGAGTAAAAACAAAAACATCCATATTCAACCATAGTGCTGTGTAATAAGCCAAGTTTTTGTCAATACCTTTACCATAATAATAGTCAGGGTTATAATTTCCCAGTAGTATTTCAGTAAATATGGAACTGTACAACCATTTTGTAGTTTGCAGCTTTACGCGATTCCTTCCTTTTGTGTTATCTATACAAAAGTATGTCAGTTGTAGAGGATTAGCATGTCATATATCTTGAAATGTACACCAAGCCAATAAATCCAACACAGTATTAAAACTTTCGATATTTTGCCAGTGATCTCCAATTTGTAGTGACTTGATTAGCGTTTTTTACTAAATTTTACCGCGTTTATTTAAAATCTTTAAAAACGTGAATTTTTGGAAATTTAGACAATGCATTTTATTTCAAATTAAGAGAAAAATGATCACGATTTTTCAAGTATTTATTCAAGAGCTAAGGTTGGATAGGTTTGGCAAAAAGTAACAAATGTGTGTACGTATAATCTTTTTTATTGTTTCAAGTTTGGATATTTTATGTGCCTGCTTGGAGGATTTTCAACAGTTAGGCAAACATTAATTATTTCAATCCTAAATGTTTACACTGAATAGAATGAAGGCAGGTCATGTGGCTGCCGCTGCGGTTAGTGCGCAAGCGTTGGCACTTGCATGATATCATTCGAAGATGGGATTTAATGAGTGAAGATGAATGCAGATGATTGAATTGAAGGTGAAGATGAGGAAGGTGCAAATAAATGTATGTGTGCACAAGAAGAGTGTAGAGTACCGACTGCTTTATTCTTGTTCTTCGCTGACCATATCATGATCATCTCATCATTTGGTATTGCATTGCATTCTGCATAGTGCACTTTGTTGCATTCATACGTTTACCACTTTCATACTGCCTACCCCCATATCATATATACAATTGACGGAGACATACATCACAAAAGCTACCCGAATATCTAATTTGTAGAGTTGTATATTCAAGTGTGAGTTTAAACTTTAATCCAAATTATCAACTCCTTTGTTTTAAAATCTTTTTGCACAACATTCATTCATTCCAGCAGCACTGACTGTACCCACTTAGTTTTTAAGGAATTGATGTGAAGTGTTGTATCAATTGCTTCTGGCAAAACGATTTTGGCCAAATCCATGCTATCTTACATAATCTAAACGGACGGAAAATTTAGTAAGGTAATCCATGCTACCTAAATTAAGCGTATCTTAAATTTAGAAACCATTTTATTAATTAACGGACAATTTAAGTAGCAGCTGTACATTGAATTTTAAAACACTCGCGAAGAAAAATTAGAGTACACGACACAAATAATGCAAAAAGCAAAATCCACAATGCAAGAAGGTCTGCTAGTTTCACAGGATTTTCAATCGTCCAAAATGTGTTGAGATCGCATTTATCTTTTGAATAAAACAGGAAACAGTTATTTTGATTCCAGTATGATACATACGATTTTAGCCTTGTTATGGTTACATTTTCATTAGCAAAAACGTCTATTTTCTGCCCATCATAATTAACCTGTTTTATCAAGTCTTCCTTTATCCCATTTTCCAATTTCCAACGGTTATGCAGCAAGTCTAGTCCTGCCTCCACAAATGAAGCTAAATGTCTCTCAAATTTAAACTTCAAGTAGTTATCCGAAGTTGACACAAAAAAGTTGGCGGTTCTAAATAAGCGGTAGTCATCATTTTCGGCAATTCGAAGACCAATGCTATTTAACGTTAACAATAATTTACCACTGTAAAACGAGTATAGATATAAATAATAATGTGCTGGGCCAGATACAGTCATGTAAGCGAATTTGTCAATATGGACACAAGTTTCCTCAATAATATATCCTTCGTATGGATTGCTTAAGTCGCATAATTCATGATTCCCATATATGTTTGTACGAAAATTTGATAAGGGACCAGAGTTATCGAATGAGTTCATGTCCCAATACTTTTCTAGTATAGATTCAGAAAAATACTTAGCATCACTTTGATTTGCGGTACCATGAATATCCATCCCTTGCTTGTAGGATATAATGTAATTAATAGCGTATGCAGTGGACAACATTGGAACAGAATTGCTTTTTAGGATTTCCCTAAAGGAATCTGGTAAACCGACTGTCGGTTTCTCAAAAGTCATATAATCATATAAATTGGACGTATATGCATGCCTTAACACTAAAGCAAAATATAGCCATGATAAGATTACTAGCGTACTAGGCGTATTTAACGTGCCATTAAGGTCATCATTCTGCTCTAATATCACACTAAAAAGCCAAAATAATGGATTGAATTTAACGTTTATATACCACAGCACAAAACCAACAAGTAAACAGTTAGTTGCTAATAAAACCCAACCATTTACTGTAAACGGAGATAATAAGGAAAACATATTTCTAGCATTTTCTTCAATATAAAATAAACTATACACTGGTCCATAAGATTCACTTGCATGGGAAAATGAAAAATGATACTTTCTAATATCCGCGTAAGGTATACTGTATAACTGTAAAAAACCATGAAATTCCCAACATGTTGACGTACAATTTACCCTGCTTTTGAATAAATCCTCCGCGCAACCAATCCAAGAATTTTTGTAATGAATGTCGTTTGTTCTTGACGACGTTTCTAATGGACAAATTTCTGCCGAAAATTTCGTAAACGTTTGAAAACTTAATTGATCCAATGCAACTAAAAGTTTCTCATATGATTTTAAGTCTTCGAAATTTTTCCCCAACTTTAACAATGACACTTGTAACACAAGTAAAATTTCTCTCAAAAGGGGATTTGTGCTGTTTTTTGAATTTAACAGTTTGGATTTTGCGGTAAGTGCATAAAATGACACACTTTTTTCGATATTTAATAATATAATGTTTGATCGTGGAATAAATGTAGTTTCAAGAATAACATGGGATCGTATTCCATAATTTTTACTAATCGAAATGAATATGAAGTCAGGTTGATAGAATTTGTAATATGGGCTATTTAATAACGAGTTGTGTACAAGATATAGATACGCTGTGTACATTGTGAGATTTTTCAAATTATCTGGTGTGTGTACTAGCAACAGTTCCACATTACACACAAACCGATATTTTAGTGTAAACTTTTCCAAATTTAATGAAAACTGCTCGTTGTGCAAATTTATATGCAGAGAGGCTGCTTTGTTGTTGTGTTTAACAATATCGTAAAAGTCTTTGGAAATTCTTACTGTAACATAAGACTCTTGACACATCACATCAAAGTTGTGATAGGGAGCAATTATTGAATTTGTATCTTTAATAATGTGAATAGTACATGTTTTTAAAACTTTAAAAACCTTCCCAAACTTGTCAAACTTGTACTCAAAATCTAGAGCTGTTGCGAATATGGATTGGACTAGAACCAATACGTGAAAAAATGTTAACAGCATTTTAAAAATATAAATTATTCTACAGCGTTCTTTTAAATGTAAACTTTAAAAATCACAGTTTATATTTTGTCAAGGATTCAAATTGGACAAATTTTCAAGTTGGTTTGTAGAAATATTTTTCTATTTGCTTTGGTTATACAAAAATATACGAAATCTTAACGGGAAAATATTAAGGAGCAGATAGAAACTGTCGTATTAAATCCATCCAATTGGAAAGTTCTTACAATTTTGGCAGCTATTAGTCAGAACCATAAAGGTTGCTTTTAGTATAATTTGGCTTTTTAAAGCTTTGAGAGGAATTTTGTCACCAACCAAAATGTAACAGGATATATTACGTATTCGTGCGACGTGTGAATTTTATTTGAGTTTTACAATTTAGTCTCTGCTTGTTTCTTGTTATTTATGCGGCTGTAAAAAACGTACAAACGAAATAATAACTGTCAAATAGACACCATTTGAGTTTATAATGAAGGGTGCTTTTAATCCAGTACCCTTCTGTTGAAAAACATGTAACTGTGTTCTGATATTTAATGAGAAGGCCCCAAAAATTTAAAAAAATGTTTTTTGAGTGGTCTCTTTCATAAACTTTAAAACATTTGAGTGAAATACTTTCCATTTTAATGAATTATTCAAGTGGTTGTCAATTTGTTTGAACGAGGGTTTGCCAAATTTACCGAAATGACTACAACATTAATTTGTTTCTGAAATGTTGGCATTATTACAGAGTTTAGCACTTCATAAATTTTATCTTGATTAAACATTACAAGAACTTGATATGGATAGTTAAGATTTTTTATTCACAACCTGGTAAAACATATTCTTTCAAACTTATAATTAACCAAAATCATAATTGAAATTCATATACCCACAGGTAAACATATTTAAGCCTTGCCAAAATTATAGTAAAATGAAATTTATGAATCAAATATATGATATTAAATCTAGTAAAAAATACATACCATCCTAACTTTTGTTCGGTTTGGGTTCAGAAATTATATTACAAATATTACAAAATTTATCAACATTATGCGAATAATCTGAGGTAGAAACATTTCGAGTAAAATTATCTAAATAACGGCAATAGGACTAAACATTTGATAGTACTCCAGAACCAAACACAAAGTGCATAAGGCCAATAATAAAATAAGCAACACCCAAACTGTAAAAAGACCGTTTAATGTTACGGGAACCTCAAACGTTTTAAATCTTTCCAAATCACACTTATCCCTTGAGTTGAAAAAGAAACAGTTATTTTTAATCCAGTACGACACGTACGATTTCAGCGTTCGATTGCTTATATTTGCTATACCAAAACTGTCGGTTTTTTCCCTCATAAGTTTAACCTGTTGTATAACACTTTCCTTTATTCCATTTTCAATTTTGTAACGATTTTGAACCAAATCGATTCCGGCCTCCACAAAATACGCCAAATGTCTCTCATATTTCACCTTTAAATAATTTTCCGAAATTGTTGCAAAAAATCGGGCATCTCTAAACACAGTATTGTAATTGTTTTCAAAAATCTTAACATTAAATTTACTTAACGTTAGTAACATCTTTCCAGCATAGAACGGGTATTCAACTTTATAATATGATGCCGGTCCTGATAGCATCATGTAAGCAAACAAATCAATCTTAACACAGCTTTTTTCAATAACGCTTTCTTCAAATGGATTAGTTAGCTCACAAATTTCATAATTTTTATTTAAATTTGTACGAAAATTTGAAAATGGGCCAGATTTGTTTTCAGTTTTCATATACCAAAACTT
>JAQFZG010005386.1:0-10407 GCA_034695465.1 Entomobrya nicoleti
TTGAGGAGTAACGGTCATTTAACATGGATTACAGATGTCGATATCAGATTAAGATTACATGTCATAACATGTCATGGATTGTCAGTTGTCATTATCATCATTCAGATTTATCTACGTGTTTTCTTCGTGTCTTGACATGACTTGTTATATGTATACATACAATGTCGAGAATAAATCTACATGTGGTAATAGCGCATGGCGTATAGCTGGGGTTGGGAACGCGCATGTCCTTATGCTTTTGGGCGGCTGCGGTTGTGATCCACCACGTGGGGTATTAGCTTCCCCGCGTGGTGTTCTTATGCTTTTGGGCGGCTGGGGTTGTGATCCACCACGTGGGGTATTAGCATCCTCGCGTAGTGTTCTTATGCTTTTGGGCGGCTGGGGTTGTGATCCACCACGTGGGGTTTTAGCTGCCCCGCATGGTGTTCTTATGCTTTTGGGCGGCTGGGGTTGTGATCCACCACGTGGGGTTTTAGCTGCCCCGCGTGGTGTTCTTTTGCTGGCAAGCCGCTTAGTACACAGTTCTATTCACTTCTAGTTGCTTTTAGGTTTCTGTTTTTTTCATGCACCACTCCACAAGTACCTGCCAGCAATATTTTTGAGTGCAAATGAAGTACCATCATGAATTTTTGTGCTAACATTCTGTGCATCGTCAAAGAACTAATGTTAACTAATCGTCTGTCTGAAATGGAATTAATATGAATATATTATAGTTACTGCATGAAATTGGGATTAAAGAAACGGTTTTTAAGAGGATAATCTAGTTAAAGTTTGGGTTTTGTAACAGCTTATCTGGTGACAAATCATCGGATTTGATTTAGACTATATGCCCGTAATGATTTTGTGACGGACCACCGGAAGAAAAGTACGCATTAGTTGCATTGGTCAAAAAATAAGTCAATTAATTCAATATAAATGTAAACACATTAAAATTCTTAAATAGGATATGCAAGCATATTTCTACCCGATCGTACGCATGAAAAATAGAATATAAGGAAAACGTTATTGTTCGTTTGTACGGATATTTGAATCTGTTGCCTAAGGTCACCTATCGTGCACAGGAATTTGTAGGGGGGCCGCTGTATCACAACACAACGATGCCACCTCATTTGCTATCTACCACCGTGACCACGAAAATTTCTAACCATTTTATACATCAATACCGTTATAGAACCGCTGCCACAAGTATTACCACAGCATAGCCACCACCAACGCCGCCCTTGTGATCAAAAGCCATCAAAGAAAACTCCATAAAGAATCACCTTAAAATGCTTACTGTCTCTATTCTCTACTATATAGGTTATGTAACATAATAAGAAGGTGAGATAATATATGAAATGTTGGTAGGCACGTACAAAAAGGACGGCGTTACAGAAATAGTGGATGTTCGTGTGTGGCGTGCTCTTTTTGCGTTTGTTGAGTTAAACTGTGATTAACTGGTCTAAGGCTCTTTTTTACTAGGTGCGATGGAACGGGTATGTGTGCATATACCTATGACGCTGCGTTCATTTGTCGGGAAATATACAATATACGTGAGTGTGACACGACAAAAAGGGGATGCAGAATGCGGACGAATGTAAAAGGTTAGATAACTATATAACCATACATACTATCTCTCTCTACAAACAAACCCATCAAATTGTTGTATAAGCTGCTACTGCTACGGTCAACCTTACGATAAAAAGTTTGAACAATATTGTAAAACGGGATAGTCAAGTAACTGCTTCTCGCAACAGTTCTAAAGAATTGGATGGCTGCCATTCTAAGAGAAAATAGTCAACCATCCTATTGGATTTCATTATTGCAAAAAAAAGTTTTTCAACAAAAAAGGCAAAGCAGAGGAATGTGAAAAAGCCTGAAGGGACATAAAAACATGTGTTTGTTTGTATGTGTTCATTATAACAGGTTACATATCGTGTTATCCTCACTATGAGCAAGTACACAGCGGCAGCATCGCTATCATCACAGTCACCAGCACCACATTTATATCATGTACATTAGGTAGGCATAGAACAACATAATTTTGAAATGGAAAGAAAGCAGACAGACAAGTTGATAACTTTTGGGTTGCTGCTGGTGTTTTAGGAAAGAGCGCTTCCTCTTCTATTTATCGTTCTCCCTCAGTCAGTGAAAGTCAAATATATTATTAGTATATTGCCGATGGACGTTTTCGTTTACTAGAAGGTGTACTCGTTTACTTCAAACAAATAACGTATTGTTGTTGTACGGATAACAGACGTAAATTCTTTGCTCTTCATTATTCCAGAAGAAAGTGAAAGTAGATTTGTTCAGAGATATCCTTTATTCCAATGTATGTATTCATGCGTATCTCTCTTACAATATAGGCAGGGTAAAAGAAATGCTACACCGCGTGGAAATAGTTTTCTTTAAAATATTTTATTGTTGGCATACTTAGCCTTTTTCACACTATTTGTTGTGGTACACGTACTGTTATTACAGCGCTGTTGGAGCGTGCAGGTAGTCACTTTTTCTTACTCTTGTCATAAACAAGTCTATATTTGGACATTTGTTTTCCCATATTATCTTCTGATAAACAAGCAAAAATAACCTTAATGCATTGTAAATAAATTAAATTTACCGAAATAATCAAAACGTGATCCACTCGGTTAATGATATATACAATCCTCCATAAAATATAATTATGATATGACAATTTAATAATGCTAATCGAGCATTCTTTTGGTATTAGTTTTTTCCAAATTTATTTCTGTCTAATGTCTTTTCGTACTAACCATGCAAATAACATTCTAGCAGTACACTATATCTTGATAAGTGAAAGAATGTTCTTATTTTTAAACGAAACAGCGTAAATGCTACCGAAATCTTTTGTTTCTTGTATTTTAAGGAAGTGGATGTAACAAATATTATCATGTTTTGAATTTCTTTCATTTGCGATATTTCATTCCAGTGCATCTATAAAACATGCCTATTTAATACAAAACCAGAGATATTTAAAGAATAATAACTGGTATCAGGATTGTTTTCATATAATAATTTTACGGGTATTCCCATTGTTGGCCACTCAGTCAACTTGGTTTTTTTTACCCTTTGTACTAGAAGACTATAACTACCCTTTGGCTGTCAGCCAATATGTGTAAGTACATGAGTTTAATGTATAGAAAGGCATATAAAATGTTGTTATTATGTAACTATCGACTCATCACCATCAACATCACTACCATCGCCCTCATGAATACTTTCTTTACAGTGGTTTCCTTCAAAACTAAAACAAGTTATTTTCACTTTTTTTCAAACATCCACCACAACCATTTGAGCCACCTACTCTCTAATAATAGTATATTTTCCTTGGTCCAACTTTGCTGGCTACACCTACTACCGCAGTGTAATGGAGCTCATTTACAAACTTGGTAATCCTCTAATATCCCAGCAATTTACACTCCTTTTCTCTTTTTTCTCATATCTTCATCTCATCATCCAATCTATAGACAAACAAGCATTTTTGTAAGGGATACCTTTTATAAGACGCAAACTTATTCTGGCCTGGCGAAGGTGGATTATTATTATCGCAGTCTATTTTCATGCACGCTATCTATACCATACTATAAACGACACTATATGCTATTTTGAGTTAATAAAAGGCTTTGAAACTCCTTTCATACATATAACAGTATACCATGTACTTTTTTGGTGATGAGACCATACCAGTTATGCTTCGTCATATATACCTTTAAAATGCCAAAACAATGACTACAACACAACACCATCTAGTACTATTATAGAAAAAATATATCTACATAAATGTATTGCTTGTTGTGTGTTATGATTGTAAAGGCCGGATTTCTTCGTTCTTGTTTTCACTCCGTTTTACATTGAACAAGGAAAAGATATAAAGGTTATGGTGAGCTCTTGTCTTTTATTTTCGAAGTAGATTTCTATATTTTCCCTATTTCTTAGTTTAGGAAATACCTTCAGTGCATTATACCAGAAGAAAGCAAAATGTTTGGGTACATTTGTTCCTTCCTCTTATACATTTGCCTTTTCTTATAGAAAAAGTTGGTTTATCAGCTAGCAAGCTCTTGCAAAATTAGTTTTGCCTCTGGCTTGGCTTAAAATCCGATTTGTTTTCGCCCCCAAATGAATGAGACAAACCCAAGCTATATATGAGGGAAATGACGATGAGAAGTTTTACGCTATAAAGGATGTACTGTAAAAGTAAACTAAGTACTCTTGTAATTGAGTTCACTGCTGCTATTTTGTTTTCAGATCTTCCTTTTCTTCAAAAGAACTGGCGTGACATGGCTTATATGCAAGTTAATAGTAGAGGGCAAGGTTGGTGGGTTTTTGTTTGAGGGAGTATTTAGTAGAAAGTGGAGAAGTGAAAGTAGCGTATAAAGATGATAGGGTGTGAACGTGAACACAACAACATGCATACTTACATCATATACATATACCATCAACACAACATAGGATTACAAGAAAAATAGTTGACGGTGATAATATATAAAAGCGAATAAGTATTTACAACACACAAGATGAACTTTTCTAAATAAACAGCCTTGTCACACAACCATAGCAGTTCGTGTTGGTCTTTTTCTTTAACGACAGATAAAGAAGAACCTTATAGTTTTACTACAAAAGTATTAGTCTTCGCATGGCACACAAAATGTATGCAATGTTGACAGCAGTGGGAAATGCAGCTTAACGATCGTTGTTGAGGTAGTTAATGGAATGACAGGATTAGTGAAGAACAACATGGGAGAAAAGAAAAAAAGGAATAAGCTGGAATAAATTAAGGGAAAACTAGCAGACTTGTCTAGAATTTCATGTAGTGTAACGTGTGATATAAATATCGGATGAAATACAGCTAAGATTACACTACACACACAGTAATGTTTTTTTCTTCTGGACAATTTATTAAACACACTATCGTTAAATGATAAAAATTACATGCAATTTGGATTTGTTTTCGGCTCATTATTAAAGACATACGTGCTTAATATACACATAATATGTACATATTTATGTTTCAGTTTATTACCTGAAATTATACGGTTACTTGTAACATAAGTTGTTTTCGTTACTTTATACCCATGTTTGAATGCTCTGTATACATAGGTATCCATTTTTTTAAACTGGAAAGGAAAAAAATTGAACGCTAAGTAATTTTCCTGGGCTCTGGTCTTAATGTAAAATTTTATGACTTGTTCTTGTTATACATGTAATTAAGAAGTAAAAGTTTTGGAAAGAAAACGCTTTATTATTCATGACAGGGATGTATGCACACGACATTTAAGTAAGTTTGGTGAAGATAATAATAGCCAGACTGCTATAGTAGAAAACATTAATTGGTGCTGGTTTTTAGTTGGAATAAAGTTATGGAGGAAATTCCACAGAATGTGAAATATGTTCTGTTTACTTAGGTATTCCTTATTTCAGCGTGAAGTAAACCCTAATTTCGATTTAAATAGGGACATCATATCATCGGTGTGCTCATTTTTACTACATGAGAATTTAAGAAGGGAAAGCAACAGCATTACTATATGAATGACAAGAAACTACAAAAACTATTTTAAGTCCTGTAGCTAATACCAGTTCGTAATCTTCTGAATCCGAGAACTTATCTTTGTCATCGCCAAATATTACAGTCTGTGTGATACAGAGTGCCACTTTGATAAATTTACATATATGCAATACTCGTATATTTGTACTCCTGCTATATTTACATCTAAAATTAAGACAGTGAAGAAACTTTTCCCGCATGCATGTGATCTCGAATTCAAGGAACCCACGTATTATAATTTATAATCCTCATTTTCTATCTTATAAATGGGTATATATACTTCCTACTCTACCTTATCATCAGTAGAATCTTAATCATGACTTGAATTAAATCGCAAGATCGTTATCTCTCGGATTACAGAAGTTTGTCAGTTTAAAAGTATAAATGCCACATGGCATAAATCAAGAAATCTATGTTTATTCATGCGTAGTTCGGTCGTTAATTCTAGAGGTTTTCATGTAGTATGTATATATAAAAGTATAAAAATTATGTCAAAAAAGTTTTTGTTTGCTCTGAATAAAATTTGAATATTATCATTCAAAAGCTAAAATAGTAAGCCTAAATACATAAATAATTTACACATATAATTCAGAAAAACTATGTCTGGTGAAGTGCACATAAATTTGTAAATTACTGCTTAAAACGTAAGTTCTAGAAATGCATTTTCGTGGTAAAAAAATCAATTTGAATTTCTAATTTGCTGCTACATATCATCATTAGCAAAGATAATCCGATTGTCCAAATTAAAATAATGTTGCCCTGTACAGTGCAAATAAATATTGTAGAGGAAAGACTTTGTTACAACTCAATGCAATGCTTTCAGAGTGTCAGTGTGACAACTACATTATCATGTTGAAATGCCAGGATCAATCGAGAAAAATCTGTGCACCTTACTGTAATGTCTATATTGATTACGAGAGAATCAACTTGTCAAGAAACCTATACATCGTCTATCTCTTGAGAAAAAAGTGCATTCACAACTTGATTCACACTGAATTGTTTATAATCGACGGGGAAAGGAGATAGAAATCTGGCACTTTCTTTTCCTCTCTTGTTTCACTTATATACAACTTCGTATACACTAAACTACTTAAAAAGTGTATCTCCGTATATTTTTTTGATAGCTAGATCTCTTTTACCCGACACAACATGTTACCAATAAGCCCGTCGTATAAAAACGCAGCACCACCACATCACAGTCGAGTCGGTTTGAAAGAACAACCAACCCCCTGGTAAAAATAGAGAAAGGAGCAAAAAAACGAAACAGTTGAAGAGATAGATGTGTGTCTTAAAAAAGATGAAACGAGAGGGGTGTTGCACTTC
Organism: Entomobrya nicoleti; assembly: GCA_034695465.1. NCBI lineage: Eukaryota > Metazoa > Arthropoda > Collembola > Entomobryomorpha > Entomobryidae > Entomobrya > Entomobrya nicoleti. Next base: position 6,866 of record JAQFZG010005386.1, read on the forward strand.
ATGTACTTAACGATGAGGAAAAAAAAGAGCGTTGAAGGGAAAATACAATCTGATCCTATTCTTTTCCTTGCTTGTGTGAACGGAATTTAATTATCTCTCAAGAGTGCGTTTAGCCAGCCAAAAAATCGGTGCATTACATTTACAGATAGTTGCACTCTCTAAAAAATATATATTCCTCCAGTTAGACAGACAGAAAAAAGGATATACATACACCTATCTCTTCATCTTTTCATACCTACACAACTTGTTCAAGAAAAAAATGTTATAAAGCTTTTCCACATCCTTTACTCTGTGTTATCATAACTTTCTTCAGAGACTTATACAAAACATCCGTCGTCGTCGTCCCCGTCCCGTTGTGAAACTAGCATTTCCAATTTGATTCCACTGTAAAAAGCAAAAGGGAAGAATTTATTCTATTTTCCTAGAAATATATTTACAAAGAAGTAGCAGTGTATATATGCGGAATTGTCACAAAATGCTTACGTGGTACATAAACACAAAATGTCTCTTATAAGCGATAATTCACTTTAATACTAATAGAAGTTTAAGCATTTCGGTATTTGCTACTCCCACTAAAAGACAACATTATTATTCGAGAAAAGAAATTTATTTTTTATGAAAATATACAACACACTACCCATAGACTTCTGTGTGGGTAGTGAGTACGATATGCCATGCGACCTATATCAACATCCATAAGCTTGAGTATTTAGCTAAATCTGTGACTTGACTTCCTCCCTTCTTTTTTAACTGTGAAAGTTGTCGTTTCCTCCTTTAACACAGTACAATACACAACATAAAAAATATTTTTTCTTTCTTTTGTTTCACTTCCGTCGTCGTTAGCATTTGCTCAGTAGTTGTTAAAAAATATCAGAGATGTTTTTTTCTTGTTCTTTTTAACTTATTTCATTATGGGCCAATTTAACAAAGTTTTTTAAGGAGCTTCCTCATCCTCATCTCGTAATAACCAACTCAAGTTTAAGTATTTCTCTTTCTTTCTTTTTGCGTTTGTGTATTCACTTATTTGTAACTAAGCTTTCCGATTCTTATCCGCTATCTCTCTTCAAATAGGAAAAGTAAAAGTACTCTTTTGCCACTTTCTTCTTTAAAATATCAAATGTTCATCGCTTTTGTGCGTGTACTCTTCCAAATTCATCCTACGCATATCAAGTACTGTTACTGCGGTGTTTCAAATGAACCTAATTTCATTCTTCATAGCACACCAAAACTAACAGAACAAAAACGTATATTTTGAAGAGTAAACTTGTTTTCTGTGCTGTCTGTTTGTGAATATATTCTTTATGTGTAGTTTTATAGAACATTACTGCAACAGCTGGCATGGGAAGTCAACTTTGGACAGGAAGCGACTAGTTTTAGTTACTGTTCATTTATTTAGCCTAATTAATAAATGCCTACATGTCTGACACTAAAACATTCTGCAAAAGTTACAAAAGTACCATGTTTTCAAGTTCTATAAAGTCACATTTCTAATATACCAGAGACTTTTGTTGACGTATTATATTAATTTTTTGTAATTGAACTGAAGTACACGTTTTATTCTATTATGCTCTGTCTGACTACTGCGTGAAGTTTTGTACGTGCACTCGACTATGTAATTTTAAATCGACAAAGTGCAACCAGTTTCGTTTTATTCAAACAATACACACAATACGCAACAACAGAAAACCATCATGGTCTTTACATTATGCCTATGTACAATGTAATATTTTATAAGGTTAACTCAAAACTGTTGAACTTGAACTGGCAATACATGTAAGTATCTACCTCAAGGCAGTTTAGTTTAGAGCCGAGCCAAGGGAGTTGTGGAGAAAGAAGTTCATATTTCATTTCATCTGCACATACATTCACACAACTTTGCTGTACTCCTGTCTCTGTTCATTCTTAATATTATGCAATGAACGAGAAAATGGTGGCTGATGGGATGAAAGGGCATGCTGCTATGTTGAAAAGTGGGTTGAGTAATGAGATATAATTACTCTCTGTACAATGCAGACAGTTTTGACTTACGTAACTGACGACAGAGAACTTTCTTTTGTACTTTTACTTGAGGAAGACATGCATAACTAAAAGAGGGGGAAATTGTAAGGAACATTTCATGTAATGAGGAATGGAATACAATGCACTTTTGTTTAAAATTAAATAAGAAAAGCTATTAACTCAAACAATTGATTGTTATTGTTTTACGTTTACTGCGCATTTAAATCTTCACCGAAGACTGTTGAAAGTAAATGTTCTTAAGAATGAACATTTTGTCCAATAATGTCCTCTTTTAAACGATATATGCCAGTGTAAAGAATATCTTGCGTTGTGTGTTGATGTTGCAAATAAAAACAAAAGTGCACTTTTTCATGTTCACTGACCAATAAATTTACTTTTTCCTTTTTTCCTAAATCAAAGCGAAATCTACCAAATCTTCTGTAAATTAATCGAAGAATACCCTCGTTCATCTTCCTTCCTGAATAAACGAAGTAAGGAAGGAAGTAAGGGGAGGATCCAGGAAAGGACTAAGAACAAGAAGATGGGGGACAAAAGGTTGGGGTTTGCTGGCATGGTCAAACTTTCCTGTCTACTGTGAATTAGTGGAATATATCCTCCCTCCTCACCGCTTGCAGTAGACCACATCTCTTTGCCTGAAGTAATATTGAATGAATGCAGTTGTGGCAGATATTTATCACATCATTTATTGGTAATCCAGCGTTGGTTTACTGCAACGTATGATTCGGATGTACACCAAATGACAAGTTGTACGATAGACTAAATCTTACATGAAAGCCAACGAGAAAATACACAAATGCATTCCTTCAGATAATACTGAACTACTGGAAGATGTATAATAATATTTTTCTACATGAATTATCGTAAATTTGAAATTTAAAATACGGAATCTAGTATAAAATGCTTCACACTATTTGACAATTATTCTACACAACCCACATTAAAAGTAAATTTACGCTTAGAATTATAAGTATGAATACTTTTCTTTGAATTCCAGGTTCCACATCAAACGTACAGCATTATATTTTTATTTTAGTGTTTTGTCTTACATCATTATTACATCTACGAAATTGTCACATGAAAGAAATGTATAGTCATGAGGGAATGGCTAAAAGAAACATTATCGTTGTCTCATCATCATCATGGTTTTCAATCTTACTTAGCGTTAAGGGAATGAAATTCATCCTAATTCCATTTCACATCGACTTTTTTCTGGTATTTTTGTGGCCCGGATAACTTTCATTTCTTCCTGAGAAACCTTACAACATAAGCAGCACAACATATCCACAGATCATCATCATCAAAGCACCGCGGCTACACACAACCTTGATCGCATCTCATACCACCGCAAAAACAACCCCCATCCGCATCCATACTCTCATACCACATCTCTTTTATATAAGTTGCCAATATGCAAATTTTTCACAAGTCCATGTATTTAGATTGGCTTTCCCCTCCTTTTTTCCGGTCCCTTTTACACAAAAACTAAGCTGTTTCAAGTTTTAATTTTTTTTGGACAATAACCC
>JAQFZG010005387.1:0-10403 GCA_034695465.1 Entomobrya nicoleti
ATACTGGACGAGCGATCTATGCAATGAAAATAACCTTGGAACATCTTTAAGTCCTACATGGACTGTTGCAGAAGTTAATGATTGGATCTTTATTTCCTGGCCTTATGGCCATAGAGACCGTTTGCATATACAACACTATTTCGCTGGTATCTGGTCGAAATGCGAATGATTCTTTGGGTTACAGTTTGTTGTATGCTGAGTGCATGATTGTTTGCATTTGCAATGTTATCTTTATGTTTGGCATATTGGCTGACGTATTCAATGTTTCTACGGTGGTTCTGGGAAAGTTGAATTCTAACCGAAAGATAAGGAAGAATCCATGGCTTAGACGGTGGTTACGGTCATGTCCCGTTTTGAAGATTTATTTTGGGGGAACTAACTACTTGGATAGATTGACTCCACTGGTGGTAGAAGAGTTTGTTATCAACCAAACTGTGAGCTTGTTGCTTTTGAATAATTAGTGTAATAATTAGACGCGACAAGTTTCATTTATATATATCGTGATATGTATGGACTTTGGCTAAATTGGTTATTATTTGATTTAGTATTAATTTGCACCCTACACATGCTTCTAAGTGGAATTTGGTAGATGTGATTCTCTTGGTGTGCTGTGTAAAAACCTTGCTTGGGATATTATCTAAATTATTTCATTAGATCTCTGTAGTAATGTACAAATGCAAGATAATTTTTCATTTTCGAGAAACGAAATAATTATTATGTATCAGAATTTTGAATATATAATTGCAACTGCTTATTCGGGCTGTAAACCTGTTCATATGCTTGTTGCAAAAACCTTAGAAGTATTCAAGAGTAAGAGTAGTGTGTAAACCCAAATCTGAATTGACATCAAGTTGTCATGCTGATGACAACACTATGTCTAGTTCAATGATTGATTGAGTGGTTTTATTTAACTTTAACTATTTAAATATAACTTAAACTTACGCAGTTCAATAAAACTAACATAATTTCACATCAAGTAATAGTTTGGTAATTAATGTGGTTGGATATTCTCAATATATATCGGATGTTTTTTGCGAAATAAATCACTAATAAACAATATTATATCAGATGATAACATGATAACTTATTATACATTAATTTCTCAGACAGAGCTGACCCACACTACACTTCTCATATTTGTTCAAATGCATGCTTTGTTTTTACAGATATGCAGCTAATATAAAATAGCGCTCTTATTTATATATTTTTTAATTGAAATCATATAACATTATATTATATTCCAATGAGAAGCAGAAAAAAATCTTACTTTCGAATATGGTATTTTATTAGCAATTCAAACGAGATGGGTTTTTTATTGATTTAACCTTGAAATACTAATAGAAAAATACTAATACCGAAATACCATCATTAATTTGATGGCAAACTACACCGTAAGCCGATTACGTAAAATATTGTGCAAGTCATTGTTCCACTTCAGACATAAAGTCTCATAAGTTTTCTAAAAAATGCTTTGTCATCCAAACCATGCAAACCGATTACAATAGCTTATGTATCAAGAATTATATTTTTATGCACATCATTAATATCATGACTAATGAATTTTTGCAGGTATGCACAACTGTATTTAGCTTCATGTATATTTCTATTTTTTTAGTGTCGTGCTAGTTTAGTAAAAAAAATCAATTATAAAAAAATTCAGGAACTTAGGACATCGTATTGATGTTCTTGATCATAATGATGTATTTTTTTATTAATATCTTTACAAGCTTGTTACTAATTTTTAATTCTCAAAATAATTAGTACATCCCAAATATATTTGTAATACGATGAAAAGTTCAGTTTTCAGAGTGCTCTTTATGCAATTTTAAGACATCCTCGTTCCACCCACACTGATAAAAATTTCCAGCTATTGGCTCTCCCAATTCATATTTCTGTGCAAATTTTCTAGTAGAAAATTTGGCTCGTTCAATGCTTGCTTTCTTGGTTAATATTTTTTCATCAAATTTAATTTTCTCTGGCTGCTCGTACAACAAAAATATGTATCTATGAAGTCCAGAGTCCTTTGGAGGGCCAGAACCAACATATTCGGTTAATGTCTCACCTTCGGAAATATCCATGCCGGGAATATTGCCAACAACGTAATGTTGGCCTTCTAAATAAAAAAATAATAATAATAAGTTCAAATAGCGTTTTTACAATAAAATTACCACGGTAACCAACCTCTATAAATGGGCTCCTTTCTGGATGGAACATCAGCATCAATCATAATCAACAAATATAGCTTGACTCCGCATCCCAAGAAATATTTGGGTTATTTCGGACTTGCATTGGAGTCAACACGTTGCCCAGATTGACTTCAATGACATCTTCATATGTAACGTTTAGAACTGACTGAGGCACAGTGTCGATGACATCTGGCACAACTTGTTGTGTCTCGAATGCCTCCAGTCCTTCTGCTAATACATCATTCTTTAGAAGAACCTAATCACAAATACATGTAATACGTTTACTGAAAATCGTTAATTTTTAGTAAATAATTATTTCAATTTATCCACTCACACCAAGGAATATACTGAAAACAATAAATAGCCAGAATCTCGGCTCAAAATTCATTTTTAAATTCTTGAAATGTTTTTATTTTTAAACACCGAACTGTAAACGTATTAAACCGACTTTTCTAGCAGCTTAAAGTAAACTAACATACCATTCATTTAAGCCTCCATAATATATTGAATTTCATTAACATCTGTTTGAATAGCAATGACATGTCGGGAAAACCTGCGCATACCAGCCAATGACAAATCTTAAAATATCGCCTACTCATCACTCAAATGCTTTACATTTTCAGACTTTGGCAATGTTAATAAAAAACTTAGCGTAATATGCTTGTGTTTACACATTTATCTTGTGTAAATCACCAAGGAACTGGTCAGGATGGTATTATGTGGGTTGAATTAGTTATCCAATTCATTATTATCTTGAGACCAGTATTTCATTCAACACTTAATTGAAAACCTTTACCCTACAAAAACATGAGAATGATAGATTATTTTATGGGGGGGTATGCTAAACCACCCACGTTCATCTGAAATGACGAGAAACGAAAACCCAACACTAAAATTAATGGATGCTTATTTTTCTTTGCTAATTTGACTCGTAAGTGAACTTCGAGGTCAAGGATAATGATTACATGTACGAATTTACTTAGCAGAATGTATGAAATTTACACGTGTATTTATTTTAGGCATAAAACAAATTTTTGAACAAATTTTGAACAAAATAATAGATCTATTATTTGTGAACCTTGTAAAAAAACAGAAAGCGGCGGTTTCTATTTTATAGCAATGTCTGAAATGAAGTTAATGTACTGTGTTAGTATAATTGAGCCATATATATGTACGTTCATGCATCTCAATTATTTATTTCCGTCGTTTCATAATCCAACCTTAAAATATACATATTCGTTCTAAGGTCACCTAATCATATCAGAGTATAAACAATAAGCCTTCAGTTTCATTGAGTCCCTTGAGCACAACAGACATGTTTAGCGAACGTCTATTCGTATTTATTGAACTCGTTACAAAAATAACGAATATGGTTCAAGTTTCTTCTGTAAAATTTGACAAACAAAAATGTCGTCTTTACACCGACACACAATGGAAAACAAAAAGAATCGTTTATGGTAACCTCTGTCTACTTATTGGTTGGCTTATTGGAGTCCTCATTCAAGTCCAATATTTTTACAAGCAACATGATATCGCTCGTATGAATTTAGCACTGGCTTTTGTGTTTGGCGCATTAGTTTTCTCGACGGGATCTACCATAACTGCGTTTTGTCCTAGCAGCTCATGTAGAATTACGAATGGATTTCTTGAACTGTTCCAATATTTGCAAAGTAAGGCACAAATCCTACCAATATTCTAATACCTAATTAATAATTATTTTTTATTTAAAATATTTTTTTTCGCGGGTTTAAAAAAACATATTGTTTTTCTGTAGGCGAGTACATTTCTGGAAATTCTTCGAAATTAAGGAAGCTCAACAAAATTCATGACATTCTTCAAAATACATTTTTTCTTATCATTTTTATTTTTAACATAGCTTTAAACTTATTTTATATCTTTGACACTACCGGCGTTATATTAGTAGGTTCAACAATTCCTCCTAAATACCTTCCAATTTATATCCAACCAATTTTATATTTAGTCCACTTTTATATAATCAGCTGTTTCTTATCTAGCGTTCTATACGTTGTCTCTTTTGTCATCACGTATTGCTATTATATAACTCTGTTCTACATTAATGAATTGCGAATAGGTCAGCCAATTCAAAAATATTTAACCAGACCAAATTTAAGAGAAATTCCGAAATGTTTAAAACATACTTATAGGTCATTTCAAGTGTTGCATGCCAGCGCTAATGATTTATTTGGCCCTTATTATCTGGTAATGAATGCATTGTTTATGGTATCTTGTGTGTACATCAACTTTGTACTGATAAAATATTGGGAGGATTTAGAACTACATACCAAAATCCCTTTGGTAATTGGTCTGGTTTTAATGTTGACCATTTGGACAAGTGTAATGGAAATGGGGAGATTTTTGAATGATCGAGGGAACAAAGTGTTGAAAAGCTGGAAGCGACATAAGTGGGGCAGTGAAAGGAATAATAAAATAATGGGCAAATTTGGATTGTCGTGTAAGCCTTTACAGTTGGCATTTGGAACTCAATTTGTTATTAGGAATGGAAGTTTGTTTATATTTTATAGAGGTGTTATAAAAGGTACTTGTAGAGTTTTGCTGACAATGAAATAATTATACGTTTTTAAGATATCAATAAATTATTGAATTAATGTTTTTGTAGAATTTTTATCGGTATTTTTTTCTGTTTGAAATATATTTTTAGATATATGTTGCTAGGCTGAATATAAACGTTATAGCATCATTGTTTGAATGTATTCACGAATTATTTATTCGTATCACTACTATATTTAGTAAATTGAGTTATTGACGTTCTAAATACATATTAAATTTATTAAAATGGTATGGTATTTTAAAACGTACTTTAAAAACATTTGTTGGATGTTTTGCTCGGTCCTTGGTAAATTATCCTTACAATTGTCAAATAACCATGATTATGTGCATTGCCAAATGTTTGGTTAAATCCTGTTTAACTTGCTTTCCAATAAAAATGAGCTTTATATAAAACATTTTCAAACACTTAAATGTTCGGAGGAAATTTTTATGAAATATTTATCATGGCTAAGAGTGTTTTAGTAATTTTTGAAAGTTGTAAGATAAATATGAAAATAATGCATGATATTATCACGTGATACGGAACGTTATTGTTAGTTCTTTAATAGAGTAACTACACTGCATATTTACATTGGGCAGTTCAATCAGGAATCAGGATTTCTAATACCGCAAGCCATGAATGCGAATAACGTTCACAACACAACGTGAACTATTTATGGTGCCTCATTGTTCGCAAAATTGACTACATAAACTACCTTTTTGGGCACGACATTTTAACCATAAAACTTTGAATATAAAGGTTAAAGACGACAATTTAGTAGCAAAAATAGTAATCATAAACGTTTCACCACATTTGTAATTCAAGCCACATGATTAATGGTGACCGCCATTTTATTGGAGCCAATTAGACTTTTGAATTACCACTCTAATTACACTGTTGTACTTGACAAACCGCTTGTTACCGGTGGTTTTTACTCAACCTTTCAAGTAAATACTTTTATTGTTCCCTGTCAAATATTTGTCAAAGTCGTTCAAAACAAGGTCACTACATCTATAAAGCACATAAAATGTTTACTGTTTTATATTTGTACTCAATATTATTATATTGTTGTGAAAAAGGTTATTTAAGCATTTCAAGCAATATTTGTTTATAATTACGCCGACCATTCGCAGTGCAAATGCGAGCGTCCAGAAAAAAAGACATTTTTAGCGGTTCAAGTGTAGTACTATGTTTCGTAGTGCAATAATGGTTACCTCTAATTTAAAGCACAATATTTGGCCGTATTTTATTTTGTCAATATTCATTACTTATTTTAGCAGTGCTATCAAGGCTACTGGTGCCAACTTAATTAATAATAGTTCAGTTGCCAAAGTCTTGACCAGCACACTAATTAAAAGCATTATATATAAGCGAGAGATAAAAAGGCAAATTTGCTTTCTAAATTTACTCCTTGAAAATGAAGCCGAAGTTATACGCTTTGATATACTCAGTCAATTTCAAGAGCCTTACTCAATTTTCTACTCTTATAATCAGTCTAGTAAAGAAAATAAATTTTCAACAAAATCACAATTTAATTCTATACATTTCCCAAATCCACTTTACCCACATTCAAAATATCATTCATCTTGTTTAAACACGGTGTTTGCCATTGTAAACAGGGAATATGGCTTGATATCAGCCCTTTCTGATGTACAAATTCCTAAACCCATCAACGACTGGTTTATATTTCTGTCACCATCAGAAACCACTTTGGAAACCATCTTAGAGAAAAGTCAAACTCGAAGTATATTTGCTCATCAATACGGCATTAGTTTCCAAAGTTCATCAAACCAAATCGTGTACTTTACTGTTCCAAAAGTGTACACCGAAAAATTTCAAAAGTCATTTACATTGAAACTTGGCGATAAGCTGGAAAATTTAAATGGACGAGCTCTTCGAGTTGCATATACCGTATATGCTCCATACGTATTTCTTTCTTCCCAAACCGGGAAAATTAATGGTTTGCAATACAAACTACTTAACGAAATCGGCAAAAGATCTAACTCCACATTTTCTTTTAATGGAAAACTGAAAACACCAGGATTTGGCAAACTTTTAGATAACGGTACGTGGACTGGCCTAATAAGTGAATTGGTGGAAGATCGAGCAGACATTGTAGCTACTACAGTGCCTACCTTAGAACGTTTTCCTTACGTCACATTTGCCTCTCCAGAGTACACTGAAACGCTTATATTCACTTTGAAAATGCTTCCGGCATCTCGACCTTGGAAAGTTTTAATGTATCCTCTTACTCCACTTGTTTGGTTAGTAGTGCTTTTGACTTATGTTCTATTTGTGGTTCTATTTCTGGTAAAAATTCGATTTGAGAATAATGTATTTCGAATAACATTCGTGTTCGAAACCATTTTACAATTTTTCATTATTCTAATGGATCAACCTTGTAATCTTACCAGCTTTAAGAAATCAAGATTTATTATTTTCCTCTGGATATTCTTTTGCTACATTGTAGGTCAGGGTTACAAGGGCACTTTAGTTGGATACTTGACATTTACAACTCAACCAATTATCCCTACGACAATTAGGGAACTGTATGAAAATAGAGGCTATAGTGTAATATTACATACGGTGGGTGGTATGGAAATAGATTTGATGACAAAGTCGCCAAGTCTAATAATTCAGGGAATTGCGCAAAGAATGGTGCTTAATAATAATACATTGTCATGTTTAATGGAAGCTTCAAAGGAAATGACGACATGTTTAGGTTGGTCGTCATCTATTTACTTTGCAATGGCGAAATATTCTTCGAAGAGGGAGACACTGAGGTCTCTTTATGTAGCAAAACAGGCGAGTAGTCCAACTCATGGATGTTTTGCGTTCAAAAAGGGGTTAATAGTTCAAGGTGTGATTAACAGCTATGTTGCACATGCTCGAGCGGCTAGTTTGATAAATAAGTGGTATGGAGAGTTTCTGGTTAAGACGAAAAAAGAGGCTATGGAGAAGTTGAGAAGGAGAAGAGGAAATGGAAACCTGGGAAAATTAACCATGAATTTGGGACCAGACCACCATGAAGTGTCATTTGAAAATCAGAGGGAGTGTCCATTAAGTGCTGGAGATCTATGGATAGTTTTTGTTGCTATTGTAGGAGGATGTGTTTTGTCACTTTGTGGTTTTCTTGTGGAAAATTTAAAATATTGGGCTGCTTCTCGTGTGTTTCTAAAGCCATTGTCGTCAACTGAAGCTAGAGAGTTGGCAATTAGTATTTTAAGAACGGGTGATAAGATAAGGTAATTCATGGGAAATGTACTTTTTCTAAAATAATCATGATTCATCTTACTGTGTGCTCTCTACCTGAATAGGTGAATGTCAAGTGTTTTCAGATGATGTCTCTGACATACAAATAAATATATCACATGAATAAATTCAAACCTAAATTTTATCCAATAAATGGCCGTTTTTGTTCTTACCTTTACAATTCGAGAATGTTCTTAATTCTTACTACAAATAAGAAGTACAAACATCCAATATGCAGTTTTTCGAAACAATATCACAGAAGTTTACTCACAGAAAACTTTTAGGGTCACAAAATAATAACGATCTCACTCCAGGACAAAGTATACTCTTTCCATCAACTTTACAATATTTTTCAGTACCAAGTTCTGCATCCGAACTAACCAAACCTTTTTTCCAATTTCCAGCACAATTTGAACCATTATACAGTACGACGCATGTAACATTTCCTTCAAAAACTTTTATCGACATGGCTTTTCCTTCCCATTGCTCAAACTGATTCAATCCTAAACACTGATCAAATTCTGTAAAATTAATAGGGAGCGCATTCCCAGTAAAGTTGACGTCGTCGTAAAGAATCGCCGGAGTATCTACTGTTGGCTCTGCAACCATACCTTTTACTTGTGACTCATTGTTTTTCTGGCATTTATAGCTACAATGGCTTATAGCACTTGCCAATTCAAACCGTTTGAACCATTCTCTCAAGCTGTCCAGATGGGGGCTACCCTGGCGAAGTTCAATGCTATCATTAGGATCCCCTGCCCACGTTTCGCCTTCGATTTTACACTCTGGATTGTTATAAATCTCAACACAGTTTCCTTTAGGAACGTCAATGGATCGTAAAATCTTGTTATATCTTCGAGGAATTATGCTACATCCGGTCACATTCAAATTTTCCATTGCACCTACAAAGTATTACATAAGCGTAGGTATTAAGGAGAACATGAACAAGTATTTATTACACTTAATAAGTAAGGCATTGAGTCTTTTTGTACGCATAGAATACACATAATCACCACCACTACTACAGCCAAACAAAAGAGAAGGAAAGGTAGGAAAACAGTGATGTTTCGATTGCTGACGTTTTTAAACATCAATAGCAAGTATATTTAGTTTATTATTTTGAAGGATGGGTATGTGGATACATGCTCTAAATCATAGAAATGCTCTACAACGAATTTTGTGCGGCTTCTGCAATTTTGCTCGATTTTTAAAGTTAACGCTGTGTATTTTGAAATGGTATTGAGCAACATTACTGAGCTTCGAACAGTCATATGCGTCATACTCAAGAAAGTCTATTCTGTTCTATATTATAATAGGACATGTTGAAGTATATAATAACAATATATGCAACGTAGAACTGACCTGAACCCGTTTCGCTTGCTTATATGTCATGTAAGCCCTCATGTAACATTATAACTAAAAACTTGAAGACTCAAATTGAATTTTGCTTATGAAATTATTCATTTGATGTTTATTGACCAGCCTTAGAAGTACATTTAGGTAAAACACAATTGCAACTTCTGGATAGTTTTGTGTAACTTTAAGATCTGCATGGATACTATAGTACATTACTGATTACATCCCACAACAAGTGTTCTAAGAATAAATTTAGCATACTTTATAGCCGACACATAGGAATGCGGGACGCACTAGACGACATTGTGAAAATTATTGCAGAAGCGTCAAAAATTGCCAGCAATTGTTTCTGCGATTTTTCGGGATGCTTAGATCGATCCGGAAAACAATCCGAAAATTATTTAAAACGGTTCCAACACCTTTTTCAGTCAACCAGTCTTAGTGTGCCTGAAATACGCAATGAACTAAACGGTATTATAAAATTACCACTTGGATGATAATGGCTTCTTCGTATGTTTAAAGTTTACTTTCATAAGACCTTACAAGTCCCCTTTAAGGAAGATAGAAATTATAAAAAACGGCAAATAAATGTATCTTCATATTAAAAATCTGTGATTTCAATTTGGATCAATATTATATAATAAAGATAATGAATCAGTCAAAATTTGTGTAAGTAGTCAAGGGAACTTTTTGTTCATAAGTGTGATCCGATTCTTATTGGAATTCCAGATAACATGCGTTTCTTTGATTACTCGTTGGAAACTTCTGGGTTCGCAGAGGATGACCTTTGCTTGTAGTCATGAAACCAAATGGGACGAAAAACTCGGTACTGAGGGATCAGTTTACATTATTCCCATTTGACCAGAGGCAGATTTGCACTTTGCTAATGTGCCAGACAGCTGATCACCGATCACATCGACATGCAATGCAGAAGAAGCGAGCATGACCCTTCCCGCCCTCATCATCAACTCTTTAAATAAAATAGAATGTTTGCGTGTCTGTCCGTCCGTATAGTGTAGCATTGTATCATAACGAATGCA
>JAQFZG010005388.1:0-10402 GCA_034695465.1 Entomobrya nicoleti
TTTTGATTACAAAAATATATCCTTACTAATTGTTATTAATAACAACTATTGCGCAATATTACAATTGAGATTATCTTCTCTACGCCTTAAACCGCACCTCCCCCACTTTCCTATTCACATAAAAATTTGAATAAAACAATCCCCAACTTCCTTTCTAGCGTCTGCATTTTATATTCGAGATGCTTTTTGTTGAGACTTGAGACTATCAAACTATTTTTTAATTTACAAGAGAAAGCAATGTTATTCATTCATAATATTTTAATACAGGTGGCGGCGGCAGCTGGTACAATTTAGTCTGCTCAGCTTACTTATTATTAATAAAAGGCTTGCTTGTTTTGGTAGCTTGGGCTAAAGAGGTAAAAACGAAGAAAAAGTCCCATCTCACCATGATTTTTATTCCTCACATTTCTCCGGTACTTTACTTATTACGACTACTATGATGCTAAGCTAAAAAAAATCTTTTAATGCATAAAAAGGGAGAGGCTCACTTTCTCCTCTCCTCTATATCTTCAAAGCACAAACACACACGTATAATTTTAGGTGGCAGTGAACAAGTCACTGGAGTTTATAACTAACTGAAAAAATGGAATGCTAGTTCTCGATCCTCTCTCTCATGTTCTCTGCATTTTCCCACACTCAGAAGCAAACCAACTCTCATCTCTCGTTTATTGTACTTACTTTTCTCCACTGTTGTATTCTTTTCCTCTCTTAAATTCCAGTTTTACTTTTTGGTAGTTTCATAAAACGTACAAGTAAAGTACATTGGCCGCCGCCGTCGCACACACGTAAAAGTTTTTTTTCCTCTTTAAGTTGTTACCAAGAAAAGAGACGAACGAGCAGACTTTAGAAAGTTGCTACAATATTAGGAAGATTAAAACTGTTCTGAAAAGTTCATACATTTTCCTTTTCCTTTAGTCCTCTCATAGCTTTCTTCTTTGCTCACCACTCACAAAACAGCTACTACACCATTTCTATTTCATGATGATGATGTGTGCCTGCCACTACAACTTGTTTTTTTGAGAGAGGATACGAGAGAGAGAGAGAGTTGAGTTGAGCTCACTAATAATTCTGCTCAGCTAAACTTCACCTCTTTCTTTGCACGACCAAATTTTAGACATGCTTGAATGAGCACGCAGTTTGTTTCTTTTTATGTTTAAGAAAGAAAAACTTCTTCGCTTGGGAGTATGTGTATTTTCTTCCTCAGTATTATAATTTTACCCTTTTGCTTCAAGTAAGTGGTGGGAGGGGGCATGCATGGTTTGCTGTGCAGAGATACCATCATGATATCTTATACGATCGTGATATTACTAATTTTTCCCGATCTCATTTTATTTTGCTGAGCTTGAACAATGATGGTATATATTATATAACATGATATTATATAATCCTTTGTACTGATTCTACTGATGTGATTTTGAAATAATAATTTAGTCAGATTTATGACGATTTGGTCTTCTTTTTTTTGTTTATACAAATTTTTGTATAATATTGTATTAATTTCCCTTGAAATAAGTCAAATCCCATGGAATATATTTTTTTAACTTCAAATATGTTGGAAGATGACTAATAATATAACATACGAAACACAAATGTTACCTGTTTCTACAGAACTTAATTGTGATACCTTTCTAAAGGTAATCGAATAAAGAAATGGATCTAAAATAAGGTATGAGTAATAAATGCCAAGGTACATTTTGATCGATCTCACAGAATTTATCCTCGGGCAGTAATGCAGGTATGTACCTGATGCATACCACAGTCACGGAGGTTGGGCATGCATCAAATCAATACTTGCTTACCTAGGTTTATGGGATCGCTTTTATACAATGTTCGTTAGTATCCGTCCGTTGAATATATAACTAGATATAAGAGATTACGCAAAGTGCGTTCCGGGCGGGACAAAATAAGTTGTTAAATAGTACCTTCATATTTTACTGGCACTGAACAAGGTACTACTGGTAGGGTCAATTTTCTTCGCTGCAATACGCGTTTTATTGGTGTCACTGTCACTACACAATTCTTGTTTGTTAGTCAAACAGAAGCACTCCTTCATACCAAATATTTTCAGTTGAATTCAAGACAATCTCAATTAACAGTTTGAAAAACAATGCAGTGCAGTACCAAAAGGGCAAATAAACCATTATTTTAGAAGTCAAACTTAGCATATTTTTTGACACCCAGATTGCGGGTCTAGTTACCACCTTTTCCCAAACAAAATAAATAGCACGTATTTAGTTCAACCCGTTAATTTAATTTGATTGCATCTGCATGCATGTAATATATCTATGTAGTATGTATAGATACATTTGACTTGTTCCTATTTTGGGCAAAGCTAAACTTTAAATTGAGAGGAAATTTTAACTAATCTCTGTCTGAAGTGTGTAAGTGTTCCAGCCTTTTAAATGCTCGTACTCATTTCATACGCTCTCTTTCTCCTCGAAAAACCCATTAAAGACAAATGTATTGAAGTGCACATAATTCTTTTCTCCTCCCTTTCCTCGCCTTTTTCCGAAAGACTTGTCGCATACAAACTGCGTACTCTCTGCCGGAATTGAACTTACTTTGCCAGAGCGAATTAAGTAAAAGTAAACTGCAACAACAGTAAAAGTCAAACTCATTCTGAATTGAAGCCTACCACGAAGGCCGACCGCCGACAAAATAGGATGTTGTTTGTAGTAGATTTCTTCTTATGTCACTTTACTAATGCCTCTAGAAAGACATAAGATGCGGTAGAGTTAAGTTGAATGTGCATGATGTGATAGCAGACTAGTAGTAGCAGTAGCAGCAGAGCAATATCAGTTGTTGTTGTCGAGGATGACGTTGATGATGATGTTTTACTGGCTGCTTTCTGTTGTTGATGTACCTTGCATGATATTTCACGGATCAAAACACTGGAACATCTTTTTTTCTCAACAAAACTCTGCTAAATATCAGAAGAACAAGGAAAAAGCAAAAAGGAATTATTAGGAAATGTTGACGATTTTTTTTTTCTGTTTTAAGTGTCTCTCGTTCATTTGCCAAGGAATAATATAAGTAAAACATACATACATGCATTACAGAAATACCAAAAAACATGGTCTGGCTGCCACAATCAAAAAATGAACTCGTTCGTATTCATTATATTACATGCCATATCTTATTTCCTTTCTAGTGTCTTTGTTTGGTTTGTTTTATTTTATGCCTCGAGGATCTTTTTCTCATCGTGATTCATCGTCTGCACCCTCCCTTTCTTCTTTCCTACTTTCATAAAACAGAGAGAAAACGAGACAGCTAAAAAGAAAGCAGCTTTTAGGGAAATAGGAAAAGATTTCTTCTCTCAAAAGTTGCTTTACAAAATAAAATGTTCAGTTTGTTTGTTCAAAAACAGAGGCTTAATATAGTAAGTGTATATTGTGTTTGTGTGATACAATAAATATGGAGAATATATACGTATGACAAATATAAAAGCAAGGAAGAAAAACCAAAAAACGAACGACATACGACAAACTGAGGGAAAACAAGAAGAGAAATATGTGAAAAAGGGAAAATAAGTCGGGAGAGAGACGAAAACGAAGGAAATAATTTGTGATGCACTTTCTGTCGCTTTTGCTTTGCAGCTCGTGTACATATATTCTCACTTCGCAGTTGGAATATTTGTTACTTTCTTTCCTTAAGACGACACCGCAGAGAGAGAGAGAGAGTGAGAGAGATAGAGTGAGTGGGAGAGCGAGTGTGTTTTTGTGTGTGGGAGCGCTGGAAAAAGAAGTGAAAGTGAAGAGGAGGAGACCACCGAAAAGCTGGAAAAGGAGTTTAGGATGAAAAGCTAGCTTGCCTATTGCCTAAACATGTATCCAAACATTTTGAGAGTACGACTACACTGCTGCACTGCACTGTGAAATGTGGAAAATTGTGAATAAAATGTGGCAAAGGAGGCAGCTTGACAAAGTGGGGGCTTTTATATAAATGAATGTCATGCTTGCATACATATTTTCACTTTTCATTTTTGTCCAACGTAAGTTAAGTAAGTACATTGAACTGCTTCACACCACTTCACTGACTTGACTACACAGTTCAGTTAGTACTTTTTCAAGGAAAAGTTTTTTTTTCTTGATGTGCTTTACTAAAATTATATGTGAAAGGAGGAGACATGTTTTTAAACTAGATATTAATGTAAAACTTTAAACATTATTTTTAGGAGATGTAAGCAGATTCAGACTCAATTCAGAGATATAAATAAAAATATGCATAAAAATGAAATATGAAGTCAGGTCAGAATATTAATTTGATATAAATTTTTAAAGGATTTGTTTTTCACTTTTTTGTTCGATCGGAAATTCTGGGAATATTTTGTCATTTAGTCGTCTATAAAGTAGTAGGACAACATACCTCATTAATTTTTTAACGATGTGTTCAATGTCAATGTCATGTTCTAAAAAGCACTTGTTACTGCATCAAATAGTAGAACTAAAAATTAAACTGAGTTTACTTACGACGATGGAATAATTGATAATGATTAATGATTATTATCATCAAAAAATTAATCTTTTTTATTAAGCTCTATAGTCGCATGTCACATGCATCGCATAAATTTTATTAAAATAGATGAAAAGCAACGCAGGGAAAAAATGCAAAAATTAAGGTTTCCTTCGAGCCGGATTTGAACCAGCGACCTATGGATTTATGTGTTTCGAATAACTACTACAGTCCACCGCTCTACCAACTGAGCTATCGAAGGAACAGTTGAAGAGAGCCATGTGAAATGTGGTAGTTGATCCACAAGTTCTTTTGCTTGTGTGTATATAACTTGCATTTGCATTGCAAAATCATTCTGAGAAGCGAAAAATAGCCAGTTTGCCGTCTACCTTCTCTTCAAATTCTATTCTTGTCTCGAAAAAAGAAAGGAATGAATGGCGCTACCTTTCCTTTTCTTCAAGCACCATTCGTAAAATTGAACTGAACGTACCGCGAGTTTGCTTCGATCGGTGAACAGATGGGTTGTTGTGTGCTGTGTTCTGTGTTTGATGTTTGATCAGATGGGTTCATCCCTAATCGGTACATGTGACTTCTGTTTTCTTTTAGTCATCAGTCAAACAGGCGGTGGTTGAAAGAAGATTGATTTGTTGAAATCAGTATTTTAAACTTCTTGTAATTAAGACAGATAAGGTGCTTAAAATTTACTTTTGTTGTGTTTTTAGTAATTTTCTAGACAGGCTGATTGTAGTTTTTTAAGCACACATCCAACATCTGATGAAATTCCTGCTGTTCATAACATCAACATCATTCCCAATGTGAAATCAGCTGATTTACCAAGTAGTTTTATAGATTAGATAAAAATGAATGTAAAAGAAAAGACTGAAGTGTAAGTAATAAAATATAAATGTCTATTTAATATTCATAACATAAAGTTTAACTTTTCATGAATAAATGATTCAGATCATTTGGTTTTAGTGAAATGTAAAATAAAGTGACCTCCTCATTTTGTTTTATTGTATTTTTATTATTTTTAGTGCTTAGTACGCCACGCACTGGGCGCAGGATTTCTTTGAATTACACACATGGAAAGTTACGGATCGCCCAAACATTCACTATATCACTACAATCAGTTTATCATTTCTTGTATAGTTACGTGTAGTGTTTTAAGATGTCGATTTTTTATTGGACTGGTGGCGTACTAAATACATGTTCCAAGGGGTTATCAAGAACAACCAGTTTTCCCCCGCGGAAAGGTCTGTACTTTAACACAAAGGGAACTGGAAACTATTGGACACAGGGATGCCAGAAATGTTCGCAAATTTTTTATACTGCACCATCTTCGTTAGCCCGACCGGGGAGGAATATAAATGGAACGAGTCAAGTGTTCTGGATAGATAACCTGAAATTGTTCACTAGTGCCTTTGGAAGACGTAATTTGAAAACTTCTGCACTTTTGAGACAAAAGATGCCAATTAGCAAACCAAATGGAAGCGGTGATAGTGCAGTCGTTCGGAAAGCGGGTAAAAAAGAATTATCCAGGCTATTAGGACTGGCTAAGGGAGAGAAATGGACTCTTACAGGTTACAAATTTCCGTTGTCTGCTTTAATCTTAGTCTATACTATATATTCTACATTTAAAACTGAGGAACTGAATCGTTATTTTACTTCATTCTACAGGTGCAATATTGTTATTGGTTGTTTCCAGTACTGTTACAATGGCAGTTCCTTTTTGTCTTGGGAAAGTAATCGACATAATTTATACGGGGGATGATATGCAGCAAACCAAGAAAAATTTGGACAAAGTATGCCTTGGACTTTTAGGAGTATTTTTAATTGGTGGCTTGTGCAACTTTGGAAGAGTTTATCTTATGCAAACTTCAGGTAAATAAAAGTTGTATTTTTATAACTGTCTTGCCATTTTATCTGTTATTTTATGACTATAACTTTTGGGTGGTTTATTGTAGGTCTTAGGATTACAAATAAAATGCGAACTTCTGTTTTCTCAGCCATACTTAAACAAGATATTGCATTTTTCGACAAGAATAAGACTGGTGAATTAATTAATAGATTATCGGCAGATACTACCCTTGTCAGTCAGTCTGTTACAATGAATGTTTCTGACGGGTTGCGCTCAACATTTTTAGTAGCTGCTGGAGTATCCATGATGGTAAAGTGATAAAATTATATCCTTAATTTATAATTCGTTTTCCCTTCTTCAACTTACCCTCGAACCCACGTACGTTATTTTTTAGGTTTATACGTCCCCCCAGTTAGCTGTTGTCGGGCTAAGTATAGTTCCACCGGTTGCGGGATTAGCAGTAATATACGGTCGATATGTGAGAAAAATTACGCAAAAGGTGCAAGATAGTTTAGCATCCGCTACACAAGTTGCAGACGAAAGGATTGCTAATATTAGAACTGTAAGAGCATTTAGTCAAGAAGTTCTTGAAAATCAAGCGTATGGATCTAAAATAAATGATGTTCTTACCTTATCATACAAAGAAGCATTGGCTCGTGGAATTTTCTTTGGAATGGTATGTCGTACAGTTTGAATTAATAAATATGAATGGGCGTATTTTTAGTTTTAATTCATATTCTTGTGAGGCCTGACGTAATATTAACATTACCTCTGCTATTCCAGACAGGTTTAAGCGGCAATTTTATAATATTGTCGGTTCTGTATTATGGGGGATCTTTAGTTGTTGAGAATTCTATCACAGTGGGTGCTCTGTCTGCATTTTTGCTATACGCCGCGTATGTAGGCGTTGCGATTGGAGGATTAAGTTCATTTTATTCAGAAATGATGAAAGGGTTGGGAGCATCCACTCGACTTTGGGAGTTAATTGATTCTACTCCATCTATTCCCTTGGAAGGTAAATACAAATTTCTGTTATCCATATCAATCTACAATCCATATCAATTTACTTTTTGTTTTCCAAATAAAAGCATATAAGATGCGTGTTACCTTTAAATAATTTGTTTTAATTTTCCATTTTTTACAGGCGGAGTAATTCCGTCGAAAGGAATGAAAGGCCAAGTGCTCCTTAAGAATGTGTCGTTTTGTTATCCCACTCGACCTGATGCCATGATCTTTAACAATGTGAATCTTGACATTCCAGCTGGATCTGTAGTGGCGATTGTTGGGAGTAGTGGCAGCGGAAAAAGTACTTTGGGCTCGTTATTTTTGCGGTATTATGATCCAACGAATGGTTCCATCACCATTGACGGGCTAAGTGTTTCCCAGTTAGACCCACATTGGCTACGTCAGCAAATCGGGACCGTTAGTCAAGAACCAATTCTCTTCTCATCTTCTATTAAAGACAATATTTTGTACGGCGCAATTCATCCAGAATCAGTTTCAGATGAAATGATTCATGAAATAGCAAGAGAAGCAAACGCGTATGACTTTATAATGAAGTTTCCTCAACGGTTTGATACGATGGTGGGGGAAAGAGGCGTTATGCTTTCTGGTGGCCAGGTATGCACAAAAAATATGGAAATGAAATAACTCTACAAGGATTGGTAATTCTTAGATACATGTGTGTAACCATAATTTTATTCGTTTTTTTTAGCGTCAAAGAATAGCAATTGCAAGAGCCTTAATGAAAAATCCCAAAATTCTTTTATTTGACGAAGCAACCAGGTAAGTTCGGGTGCTAAAATTTTATAAATTAATCAAATCAAAT
The DNA here is from genome assembly GCA_034695465.1 of Entomobrya nicoleti. Lineage (NCBI taxonomy): Eukaryota > Metazoa > Arthropoda > Collembola > Entomobryomorpha > Entomobryidae > Entomobrya > Entomobrya nicoleti. Next base: position 8,139 of record JAQFZG010005388.1, read on the forward strand.
CAAGCATGTATGTATAAGTAATCATTTAATGTCTGTATGCAGTGCTCTAGATGCTGAAAGTGAGCACCTGGTGCAGGAAGCGCTAGAGCGTGTTGCAAAAAATCGAACTGTAATAACCATAGCTCATCGCCTTTCCACCATCCGTCATTCAGGTTAGAATGAAGTTCACATGTGCAAATTATGTATGTAATTTTGACTCGTTCAGTGGAATTAAGTTAGTGATATTTCATTGTATTGTTGCAGATAAAATTGCTGTTTTAAACGAAGGAAAATTTGCAGAAGTTGGTGCTTATCACGAATTGATGACAATTGAAGATGGAATGTTTCGTCGACTGGTGGAAAAGCAAACTATTGAACAGTAACGCTCATCGGTAGTTAGCTGTCACGATAATTTTACCTCTATGCAATGAAAGTAGTATTAATTATTTTAGGTACATAGATAATGTAGTCGATTTTCTAACCAAAGAAATTTTAAATGTGAAGTAAGGTAGACAATTTATTTATGTATATTCTTTATATAGAAAGTTGTGGTAAATTATTTCCATTTTGTTACATCTTTATGTTATTAAACGATATATAATTTTATTAGAAAAACTAATAAAATCTATGCTTAGCAGACTGGGATTATTATTAGTAAACAAAATTTTAACTTCAAGTTTTCGGTTGGTTGATGAGATTCTGAAATTCAGGTCGATTTCAGTTTTTGAAGAGAGAAACATTACATCCGCAGTGGTGTCGTCATCGTTAGTAGCTGGAAATGTGGAAATGATTGGCTTGTGTGATCCACAATTCATCAGCTTCCCGTTTATAAATGATTTTTGGAACAGGAAAAAGAGTTCCATCGGTTTTACTGTATTTTTCACAAAGTGAAAGTTTTTTCCTTTCATGTCGTGATCGTCGCGAGAGTAAAAACGAAATTCGATTTTGGCCTTTGTGGACTTGCTGAGTAATGATTGTTGGTTTTAGTTCATACGTCAATGAGTGAAAATTGGGTTTTACCGTTTCTGTCCCTGCCTTTGGGTCTCTCGAAGTGCTTACTTGTTCCACGTTTACATTTCGTCCATTCCATGAGGCTCTGTTTCTAGCGCCGCCAACATTACCACCACCACTAAACCAACACATTATAACTGGCATGAAGTCTCACTACTTCTTCCCAGTTGGTGTTGAGATTGATTACATCCCGTCAGCGGCATTACTTGAAACTCAAGTGCAAGTTGTACTAGTTGTAGCGGCATCCAACCAACATCAATAACATCATGTAAGTTTACATCAAGTTGAACACATACCACACTTGCATAAGTCTGAAAGTATAGAAACAACCTAATATTGAAAGGCTTGTGAAACGGATGGAAAGACGGAAAAGAGGGGTTTCACTCGACCGACTTAAACTGGCAGGTCTTGCTGACCTACTCTCCCTTTCTCTCTCAACTTTTGCTGCGGTATTTGCCCGTGTATGTTGGTATATGATACATATGAGGCTCACTACTGTGATTTTGTTACACTTTCCAAATGTACTTTTGAACCTTTAGTCAATTGATCATGCAAATTCTTAACTAGGCTGGCTGTGTTCAACCGAGAAACGGATATGCATAATGTGCATGTGCCTTATTGCTCGTATAATCAACGCCAATCTTATAAAATAGAAAACATCGAACATAGACATTTCCCAAGTGCACTATTTCCACGCTTTCCGCCACCTCCACTCCACCACCCGTATTCACCCGGCTCAACTCTTATCAACAAGCAATCTGCTTTGGTTAATGAGAAACTTTCATGTTGCGCGTTACCATTTTGAACTTGATCATTTGAGCAGTGAGTCAATTTCCAGGACTTTCTCCACATGTTTGCATGTTACATACATACATCTTACATGTCAAACTTCAACTCACACGATATATGTCCCATATATGTATAAGAAACGGTGCTGTAACCTCAACGAGCAACCTGTTATTATATAATAAAGCAAAATTCTATAATAGGCAAGGCAAAAGTACGCAAGTAGCGTGAACAAAGTTTAAACTAAGTTTATAGTACAACATATAAAAATGTACTCAGGATTATTTTCCTTTGGATTATGTTAATTGAACTTCTGAAATACTACATATTATTTCATTTGTTCATTTTGAAAATTCATTTGTTTTGTTTTCACATAATAAAGACCAGGAATGATAATTCTTGCAGAATGTAAGGTGCATGTTTTTATGTGGTATGTGCGTATTGTGGGGTTATAATTTTTAAAAATGCACTTTCGGACCCAGGAGGCT
>JAQFZG010005389.1:0-10401 GCA_034695465.1 Entomobrya nicoleti
GCTGCCAATCATGAGTCTCCTTAGAAAGGTCAATAGACAGATGACCATGAGGGTGAGCACATGGGTAGTCGAGAAGCATCTGGAGTGACATGTGAACAGAAGCACCAGGTAAACTACTCTATGACTACGAACACACTTGGCAACAAAGAACATTACAAAGAATAAACTCTATCTAAATTACATCAAATGACGTACATAACATGAGAAAACCAAAAGGGGTAAATTCTCTGCACTTTCAGAGACTTCCATTATTAACAGATTTTTCATGAAAGAATATTTTAAACAGATATAACAGAATATTGAGCTATTTATGTCCGATAATTATCAATACATTTTGGGTTTTTGCGATAATATTTCAAGCTCAACTTCAATATAATTTGCTACATTTTCCGCCGCGGTCCTAGTCAAAATGGACTCATTTGCAATTACTGCTATTCTTATCCCATCCCTATAACTAATTGCACAAAATACCACTCCAGCCGCCCCACGCAGTGTTCCCACGGACATACGAAAATCTATGCATTCTGCATTCCCAACAGAAAATCCATTTTCCTCTCCCGCAATATTTGTAATTCCTGAAAAAAACCAAAATCGTCGTTCGTTTTTAAGGTAAAAATAAAGGTTATTCAATTAAATCGATAATTTGATGCTCATGAGCTTATTCTCACCAACTGGTACACACGTATTAAAAAATATACGGTTTATTGGATACATTTGTAGTTCAGCGAGCAAAACACCAACATTAATATATCTGCCTTGTTGTTCCTTTTTCACTCGGATAAACTCGTGGTTACACTGCTGTAGTCCTTTAAATGCACATGGTTGATCTGTTGGCAAACGTAACAAATTCATATACAGATGATTCGTGAGGGACTCAGGATGATTCTGCTTGGGTGACGAACAAGCAATTGCCACTGCTTTTTCCCAATCTTGTCCAACAGTTTTGCTGACTGCTCCAGCTATAATGCTCAGCAGGACTGCCGACGTTTTCACATTGTTTTCTTTAGCAACTTGTTTTAAACTTGGGACGTTTATTTTTGAACTAAATGCAACCACAGTTTTATCCGTTTGAAAGTTTGGGTTCATTTTAGAGCAACTTTGCAATTTCCAGGGATGCTTAAAACTGCTGTATATCACTCTAGCCAGTCTCAAATATATGAAAAAAGAGTTAAAAGGAAATAATAGTATAAATCGAAGATTATCCCAACGTGTCTCTTGGATATATACAGGGCTAGCTGTTCTGAGTTGCTGATTTCCCAAACATTCCACTAATAATTTAAGCAGTGATTTGGCGTCCCCCATGATATGATGTATACGTAAAACCAAAATTGTTGTTTTTCCATATCCGGCACAAATATTGTCAATTTGGCCATTCCGAATTAAAATTAGTTCCCATGGGCTTCGAAATTTTGTAAATGGCTTGTTTAGGTATTCCTGATGAACACTTCCTAAATCCGTCTCATTTGAAATTTTTTCGACGATATGGTTCTCAATACAGAAATGTGGATCATTTTTCCAAATTTTGAAACAAATGAACATTGTCAAATACTGTTTTAACTGGGGATACCGCAATTTGTGAGGGTTCACTTTAGAACGTGACTCTAATACATTTGTAGTAAAAATGGAGCGAAGTTTTTCTAGCGATAAATCTCCCCTTAAAGTTATCGAAGTCACAATAGAAGATTGGGGTGTTGAATTCACAAAGTCTTCATCAAACATAACATCATTACAACTAATGAATTGACCACAATTTGGAAAGAAACACGAAACAAGATAAGCTATAGCGTATAAAGCTAAGCTTAGTAAAGTTGTAAAGGGGAGTGTACTTATCAAAAGAATAGTAGGAATGAAGTAAAGAGACTTCAAACAACGAAGTTTATCTCTTAACCACATATTTGCTAGGATAATATTTTCGAAATTTATGCGGAACGAGATTAGTGGGTAGCGTAAGATTTTTGTCGAAATTTTACACGAGACATAAATATATTCGAACAAGTAAGTTACTTGAAATTTCAAGTGACTGTACAAGTCGAATTGATAGTAAGAACTGTGTTCGCATGGCTAACTACAATTGGCATTTGCACACTTCATTTACACACATTTGTGCGTAAAATTTTACTACTTATTGTTCAACAATAAGTTTCTGCTTAAAAGTTTAGCTTTGTTGTTATTGACATGATTTTTTCCCATGTTTAATGGTATTGTAGTAATAATAAGTTTTTGTTTAATTGTAAACACGTTCTTTTATATAAGTGACCTACACAATTGCAAACTACAGCTGGTTAATGGTTGGAAATGCTATTTTCCTATTGCGTAAGGAAATCTAATAAATATACATGTATGCAAGCAAAAAAACCAATATTCATAAATAGTGTGGTTGTTTTGGGGCATAATGTTTAGCATGACTGAATAACCATAGCAGGCATGCAAAAACTTCCACATGTTCTGTGAGCGGGTACATTGATGTTCTGCAAACCCGTCAAACGCAATGACGTCATCGTGTGCAACCCGTACAGACAATACCCAATACAACTCATGTTTATTAAGAATATTATTGAACATTAAATACAAAATCATTGTTAACTAAACGATTATTTCAAAACTTAAAATGTGACGCCGTACAATAGCTATTATGCTTAATACTAAGAAATTCATTTCAGATACACCTGCGAACTATCAGTAACGCAGTAATAATGTCTACAGGAAGAGTTTCAAATAGTATGTTTATTTTTTTTCTTATAGAATTACAAATTTTATAGCTCTGTAGTGGCACGTAACTAAATGCACTCATTACGTGTTTGTTCGTAATTTTATAAAGTCATGAATGAATATTCTTTTAAAATATTGCTTATCTTTTTCTTTTCACAACAGTAACTCTGATTCTCAAGTAATAATTCATCAGTTACGGAAATTCCCTAATGATTAAATTCTTCCATTCAAGTAAAATTTTACATGTGTGCAACATAAACAGCGAAATGTACTTAAAACCTTGACTTAACTTGAAATTAATTACCTAAAAATAACAACGTTTCGTAATGTTTTAACTTATATGCCAGCAAAAAAACTGAGATCAACGTTTGATAAAATTATAATGTTGGGAAAACTTGCAACTTATTAGTACATTCTTTCGTTTTAATTTGATTTGATTCGATAAGGAAAAAAAGACTAATATGTTTTAGTATATACACCAATGATGAGGTCTAGCTTAATAAATAGTAACAGTTAATAATGGCTTAAATCTTTACCTAAGGAATAATGCAATTTAATTTAATGTGTGAACATTTTGAAAGAGTACTTAAAGAGTCTTAAATGTTCGCAAGAAGCTCCATGTAGTATAGTACAAAGTTGAAATGAATATTTTTATAATTTTTAAATATTTATTCAAGCTTTATATTGACCTGAATCGATCAAATATACCATTTTAAGCAACATCGAGATTATTTGTGGAGGGTATTAAAATTAATTTTTCTAATTTTTAATTCCTTGGTACTGGTGCCGTTTCAACACAATGTTATAATTTCGTTCTGGTCTAATCGTCACCTCAAACTGTAATCTAAAATCCTCTAATTTATCAGTAAAAGTCTGATGTATAATTTCAATTTTCTTAATATCCCAGCCAAATTCAATTTGATTTCCATTATAGCTCAATGCGCATAATCTAGAAATGACTTCAAATCGACAAACTCACGGCAATCATAAATATAGCAACTTGATGAGTGACTTATTTGTCTGTAGCTCCTTAATTAAGCATTTCTGTAATTATACAACAGTGGGATTTGACTCCAAGGTCAACTTTAACGCCAATGTGAGCGGCCTAATTGGAAGTCAATGTTTGTTCGTAATGCCTATGATACTTTAGTGTTATCTGTAATAAAATTAATGCATATTTATGAATCGTGGATTTCTGGCAAAACATTTTATGTACAAATATAAACGATTACTCTACAATTACTGCCAAACTATTATTGCGTATTGCGAACAACAGCGAGCAATGAAAATTAAATATTATATTGGTTCGTTTATTTGATAAGTTTTTTTTTTACATATGTATTGGTAGTAAACCTACAAAAAGATAATTTATAATTGTAATATAATATAATTTTGACCTAAATCGACCACAAATCATACACAATACTACAGAAAATGTTACATCTAAACTTAACATATGGGTTCTTTAGGAATCAAAATCACTTTAAAATCTTTCGGGTACAATAAAAAGTTTCCGGATGTTGGTTTCATTTGATCCGCTATAGATTTTGGAATAAATTCCGGTTCAATACTAAACTTCTTTAGTATTCCAGCCAAGAAAAGAAACATTTGTTCCCTTGCAAATTTTTCTCCAATACATTTCCGCTTCCCCTCCGAAAAAGGAATTAGACTTTCATGATTAATTACTTTGGTGCAATCTTGATTTAAAAATCGGGATGGTCGAAAGTTTTCAGGATCGCCCCAAACTTTTGGATCGTTTTGAATACCAAATATATTCGCCACTAAATATGTATCCTTTTTAAATGTATATCCCTTAAAATTAAAGTCCTCTGTAACAACGTGTGGAATTCCTAATGGAAGAATGGAGGATTTCCGCATTGTTTCCAAAATCACTGCTTCTAGATAGGGCATTTTAGGTCGATCGGATAACTCAGCCAAAGTTGAGGATTCTTTCAAAATGCAGCCCAGTTCTGTGTGCACCTTCATTTGTATTTCGGGATGAATACTAAGGTATAGGAGTGCCCAGGAAAGAGTTAAAGATGTGGTTTCGGATGCAGCAAAAAATAGGTCAAAGAGACCCACCACAAGATTTTTATCTGGAATTGAAAATTTAAGTTAAATTTTCCAGGGAGCAAGTTAATTCGAAATGCTTACGAGGAAATGACCATAGTAGTAAATCTGGAAGAGTTATTTGAAAAGCGACAATAAGGTCGCATTTAACAGACAAACCAAAATAGGTAATTAATTAAAGAACCAAATTGGTTTAACTTTAACCGATTACATTTAAAATTACAGTTAAATTATTTTTGCTAGGAATTTGGAAGAGGGATCATCGAGAAATTTTGCCCGTTGAAACCAAAGTGTTTGGCAACGAGCAGCTAAATCAACGGAAGTGACCACTAAAGTGAATCAGCGAAATGTATTACAAAACAGCACAAAGTATCGACTTATTTAGAAATGTGTTATGAATTTGGAAAAGGGACCATCAATAAATTTTGTCAGTTGATTTAGCTGCTCGTGGCCAAACATGCCAACGGACACAATTTATCGATGGTCCCTTTTCCAAATTCATAACACATTTCTAAATAAGTCGATACTTCATGCAATTTCGTACTACATTTTTGCAAATTTAATGTATTGGTCGCTTCCTAGTTAGTGTGGTGTACTTACAGCCAGAATCCTTAAAAAAGCTTGAATTCAAATCCGTAGTTTTCTCAATTTCCGTCAAATGTTTATCTATAAAATCCATTCTTCTATCCGAACCCTTCTCATTTTCAATCTTCCTCTTTTTCACAGCTTCCTTGAAGAAATTGTGCACATCTTCAGTACACTTAACGTATTCATTCCATCCCAATAAATTAGGAAAAATAAATCTTAAAACTGGCGCCACAACTAAACCATTTGTTGTAACTCTTTGAAAAGCGACCAACATTCTTTCAATACATTTCACCACCTCACTACCTCCATTTTCCCAATCTTCCCGTTCCCCAGCCACAATACTCCAAAGTGTATTGACTAAAGGCTCGTTAAATAGCCTAGTAACCGATATAGCTTTATTCTCTTTTTGACTTAGCCAATTAAGTGTAGCTTTAACTTCTTCCATTATTATAGTTTCCATACTGGATGTATTGAATCCGTTACCACGAAGTGCTTTTAAGGTGAATATACGTTGTTCGGACCAAGTAGAACCTACAGAGTTAAAGGTGCCATAGCTTCCTTTTGTCATTTGAAATGAGATTGGATTGTTAAGGCTTCTTCCTGTTGTATATTTGTGGCTGAACAGTTCCTTGACTAGTTTTGGGTCATTTATAACTATAACACTGAAAAATTAGAGGTTAGTATTTATAAACCCAATTAAAGAATACATCGTTCCTATCAATTAATAAGGCGATAACGCAGTTTTCGTCCAATGTTGATAATAGAATGTAGTAATATTTTAATTTTTTATTGGTGGAATAATGGAAAATCTCGGGCCATTTAAGATTATTAGACCAAAATACCCAGAAATTTACGAAAAAATAATTTTGCCGCCAAATATATCCTAAATAAATGGGAACCAATTTATATTTAATATGTATTTATATTTTATATTTATAATATATTTTAGAAAAATTGTGGGAGCGGTTTGCTATTCAAATATTCGTAATATTTATAATTTTTTTAAACTAAAAGTTTACACATTTTAAAATATGTTATTCCAAACCATTGTCAAATCTGGGGATAACTTGAGTTGTTGCATTAGCATTTTACAGCGACAATGGATATTTTTTATTTATCAATAAAAAGTTTTTATGATTATTTATCTTACCAATCTCTTCCCATTCGAACAAGAAAAATTGGACCGTACAATTCAGCCCACTTCATAAACTTTGTGTAAGGGTTTTTATAAAACTGGTGTATATTGCCAATTAAAGGCAGTGGTCGTGGGCCAGGTGGTAAATTTACTTTATCCTTTTTAAACCATATCAAGAACAAAGTAAACAGCATTATGAAGGAAGATAGAGTTACACAGGAATCCGAAAACAAAATGGAAGGCATTTTGAAAAAAAAAATTGAAAGAAAAGAGACAGTGTTGGTGGGAGACTGCACATAAAATGGAGACGATTTGACTATGAACCTGCTTTGACATTTATAACTTTCATGAAAATCACATTGTATTTACGCATGGTTTATATTTGGCTATTGTTATCGATCGAATAAAAATAATGATTAAATATATCGTAAGGATTTCCGCAACTAAAAATTATTAAAATTGTCATTGGAAAATTAAAACGTATATTTGTAAAAAAGCATCATTTTAAAATCGTCAATAAATTTTACTTACAAAGCATATCGATTTGAGGAGAAACTTCATCGGCAAAATAAATCGAGTCGCATAAGAATTTCATCTTATTCATACAGTTACCATTTATGAGCGCCTTGTAAATAAATTTTGTCGCCCATATCAATCACATATATTATTGAACTGTGTGAAACATCCTGCATCCACAGCAAGCATAAAAATGCTACATACAACTGTAATAAAAACAGTTATTCAAAGAAGAAATGTTAACATTAGCTTTTGGACGAAATATCGAATAATCGAAGTAGAAAAGGCACTGTATACGGAATACATATTTATTATTTATGTACTTGTATATATGTTATTACTGTACTTCGACAGGATATTGGTTACCGCAAATACTCGATTGCAATATTAATGATGTAAAATATTTCCTAATTTAAGCTTTATGAACACAAATCTGAGTTAATATGCTTAAACGATTATATTTACAGACTTAAAATTGCCGATCATCAGCTTTTGTATCGTTTTGGACAAAACCTATGACTTTTAACCTGCTTTTAACTTTTCCAATATTTATTTGAAATATATTTGATTTTACTGTCATGCCTTTTTTACATATATACATTTTTAGATACATAAAATTTACAACAGCGAGATATTTATTAAAACTTTGATTTGAATAAATTTCAATTTTACAGTCATAATAACATCAAAACCCAACACACTGTTGTTATTGCCGGATGAACAATTGAATAGGATGCACAATGCATACCGTGAGAATTTGTGTGAGCAACCCAGTAAAAGGGCAACGGTTCCTTTATCATTTTACTTTGCACCTATAACATCATTTTTTATGACGGAAACTATTCACAAGTGATTCACTGTTAAACTACCAAACCTTTTTTAATGTCATGAATTAAATGTTTAAATCAAGTTTCCTGACTTAAGTACAAAATTCAATGTTATGCAATAATACTTCGCTAAAAACAAATCCACAAGTATACTTTCTATATTTGAATACAAGTGCACTTTATTTACAAGTTGAATTATCTTGTATGCATTATTAATTATAACTTTAACTTGATCCCTTGACGTTTTTTGAGTCCAGTTAGTTTTCTTGAAAGGGTCAGGTAGTGATCACGTTTTACTATATTGGGAATTCGGTACTAATGGTTTAAAAATTCAACACAAGATGTCGTAATAGAGGAAAATAAAATATAAACCTTTATATAATACGTTCTAGTACTATCTAGTCGAATGTCTGAATATACCAATGACTAATTAACAACTGATGTCCACTGAATATACTTATTTCGTAACTTGTTAAAAAGAATTTACGTGAAATTTTTAAAAGATTATAATTTCGAACCGCAGAAAATATTAATGAAGTCTGAACTGCTAAAAACAGTTTTAAATGACGCTATTATAAAAACACATTTCTAGCTTGTATTTTGTAATATTTAGTATATACTAACCTTTAATACAAGTACCATAAAGCCAAAACTACAATATATTTTTAAAAAACGCAAAAAATTGATGACAAATATTTTTAGGAACCTTTGACCAATCCAACCTGGTAATGATTAGTTTAAATTTATGACTCGGGTATTTAATTTTTAGATTTACTCTTTAAACGAAAATGTAGTTATTTTATTTCATATTTAGTGCAATTTTGATGTAATTAATACATTTTTTATATGCAGTTACACAAAATATATAATTATGTGGCATAAACCCATATGACAAATATTGTGAACATTTGAAACATTGGAATACTTAACCCTTTAGCACCACCTGTTAAACCACCAGTATTCGAAGTATCTGGACTTTTTGTGGTTGTTGTTGTAGGGAAAACATTAAAATATTTAAGAAAAATATTAGTAGAAACTTGATGCATAGTTTCGAATTTCCATATCGCCAAATTATTACTTTTGTCACATGAGTCACTCAATTCCACATTAGTTTGGTCCACTTCAGCTACTACACATTTCTGGGTTAACTTATGCCTTATTAGAAACTCGTTTTTACCATTTTCTAATGAAAGCATCTCCCATTCAGACGTACTTGGTATATAACGGGATAATTGATAACATTTTTGATAACCAATTGTTTCAGAGGCAGACGTCACGTCGTACGTCAAACATTTGTCAGAGTTTTTAGTAGCATTCTCTGTAGAATACGGAGTGATTAGTGCAACTGCTTTGCTGCCGGAAGTAGTGGTAACGATAAAGCGATCCAGTGGACTTGAAACCTCAGAACAGGATACTAAACCGACAGTATCGTTCGAGGAAAATGGGTTGGTGGATTGAAGGCATTTGGATGATGCAACGTTTACAAGAGTATATCCGTTAGGTATACATCTTCCTCTGAAACAAGACTAAAAAATACATTCGTTATAATCACTTATACTTTTTTGGTTAAAAGAGAATATTTATATGTGTCTCTGAAAATTAAATGGGACCATCAGGTAAAAATTGTCCGTTAGGTATTATTCGCAGTTTAAGTACCAAAATTGGAAAAAACCAAAGTGGTAATGTTTTCAGGAAAACGGACAATTCAAACCGATGGTCCCCTTTTCATTTTCGGTGACACATATGAGACCTGAATTTACCTTATTATCTTCACAAGGGCTATTGTCAAATGGATATAATTTTTGTTCAATATTTAAATTTCCATCTTCGGACCTCAAATAGCAATTTGTAACGCTACATTGATTTTCGTCCTGTAAAAAGATTTTTTTTAATGTAGCTTTATAGTCGGCTAAAATAGCTTGAAAAACTAGTACAAGACTAACAGCGGGTTTTTGGGTAATTTTTAAACTAAATTATTTTTTTAAAATAAAACTTCATAAATTAAAGTTGGAATTTAGTTTGAAAAAAAAAATTCAAATGGAAAAAAAAATTCAAATGGAAAAAAAATTCTCCTCTGATTTGATTACTGACCAAAATCGAATCTGACTGCAATATTATTAGCCAATTAGCTTATTTGGCTTTTCGGGATAAAAGTTTACAAAAAAAACTTACCGATTTGTTAACCCAAGCCATCGAACTGTTAATTTGTATAGCACACTGTTCTTGAATCGATGGTGGTTGCATTTCCAACTCCCTTTTACTAAACATGGTTGCATTTTTTGCATCAACTGTATGAAGACATGATGCATTCCTAACAAAATCTGAAATATCCTTATCAACGCAGCTTGGGAAGAAGTATTGATTTTTAGTGCATTGGTTTAGTTTTATGAACTTATCCGTTGTACACTCGTCGGGATATGACTTTGAAGGACCAAAAGCTCCAAGACTGTAATTTTTGATTAAAAAACCAAATTAAAATACTACGAAACCAATTATTCGAAGGTATAGTGGTAAATTTAAATTAAATAACTGACGTAATGGCCAGAACCACTTCTA
>JAQFZG010005390.1:0-10396 GCA_034695465.1 Entomobrya nicoleti
GGAGACTCTTTTGCCTAAAATCTGGAAATGCTTCGTTGGCAGTTTTGATACAAACATCGTACGTTCTCCTATATATATATACTCCTATATATTTACCATATATGTGTATTCTTGTGAAGGAATTCGTGTAGTTGGGTAACTAAAGTAAGGCAACTAACAATTCTAAGTTAATTAAGATTTTTTCGAATTTTATGACTATTTTTTATTCCACAGCCCAAACTCGAAAGAACATATCACATCTCCCCAACGTCACCAAACCAATGAGTTCATTAAGACCTTAAACTCCTTTCGAATACTTCACGCTCTGTTTGTGGATTCTTACAGAACTTGGGTTCAACCAGCGCAAAAATCGGTTACCATGGGTATCTCGACGCTAGCATTGTACGGAGTAATTCGATTAGAGGGTCGACAAGCAAGAATCATGGGATTTGCGGCAATATTTGCCATTCTTTACCTGGCTACTGTATACCGCAAGTTAGGGCTTCTTTACGAAGGTTCCCTAAATCTCAGGAACACGTGGCTACACTATGATGACGGAGATGCAGGGAGTAGCTTCAGAAAAAATGGATGCGGAGGTATATCAGAAGTGTGCAAGTTTTTAGGGTTGATGTTGGCGAATACTATTTTGTGAATAAGACGACAGTGGTCACGATAATATACACGATTTTAAATGCTACAATCACTTTACTACTCTGTTGAGCATTCAATCAGCTTCTCTGCTTTTCAGCTCTCCATTTTGCTCTATTCAGCATCAAGCGGAAATATCTGCTGAAATTTAAAGGTCACATTCTGATCAAAAAAGTTTATTTGTAAATGTTATAGGGTATGTTATAAGCAAGGCATCAACTAAGCTAAGTATTCACAATTTCAATTATTAATTAATTCAAAACTATTTTAAAGTATAAGAACATGAATAACAACAAATATAAATATATTTAGCATATGCACAGTTATCACTAAGTGAACAGAAATCGATCGATCGCTAAGTAATGATAGACATGCATGCTTATACTTTTCCTTGGTGTCTAGTATCGTTCATAGTCGTCCTTTAACTAGAACGCAATTGATACAAATACAAAAGATGGAACGTGAGGAATTTGTATTTAACATTAACTTAGTGAGGGTTGAATTTAATTTTACTGGGATTTATTATCAATGCTTTGTATTAGATTAGAATTTACAAATTAGATTGAACAAACAAATACATTGTAACTTAAAATATAAATTTTTAATGTCGTAGAAATTATTTTTGATATTTTACTTTTATAGCATGCATATAGGATACGAAGAAGTTTATAGAGCACCAATTAACGGGATAAATTAATAAATCCATTCTTGCCCTAGTATGTTTATCATTTAGCTGGGAATCATAATTCGACTTAACATACATGCAAATTGTTTAAAACAGCAATCAGTGCAGCTATGTCCTATTTTTGTTATTGAACGCTATTATAATAAAAGATATACATACCGTTTTGACCAAAAAAATAAAATATCCTAGAGTAATAAATTATGTCAGATAATTACTGCTAGAGACTGAACCGAGCTAAGTGGTGATACCCCTGAATGCTAGACACTAGAAAATATACGTTTATTCGCAGCTCAAAATCGTAGTTATCTTTTCACTAAAATACAAGAAGAGTTGGTACGAAAAGATGCACCATGAGCCAGAGTTTACTAAAATGTGATTTTATTTCTCATAACATTTTATGCACTTAGTAAGCCTGAACTTATTATATTATTAACTTATTATAATTATCTATATTTTATATTGCATTGGTGTTTACAAATTAAGTCGTACACACATTAAACACGTCGTCATTTAAGATATTCATACATAACTAATAAATATCATATAATTGAGTTCTGTTTACTTCCATATTATGAATACAAGATAAGAAAAAAATCCAAAGGACATTGATTAAGATCAGGCTTAAATAATACATTTATCAGAGACTTTAAATTTTAATCATTTAGCTAGGAGTTATGATAATGCATAAATAGTAACTACTTGTCTAATGATAACCCTAAGTCATACATCTTTATGGATTAATCAACAAAACTGCGTTGGTTAGAAGAGTTACTAATACATTTAGGTACTCACGTTTTGATTCTTGATTAAAAGTAAGTTGGTTGCCAAATCTGAACGCCAGTTTGTGCTGTGAATTCCATTCAAGATAATGAAGACGATTTGGATGATACCTATTGAAACTATGTTGAATAGCTTTCTGAACCTGGACAAATTTTTTGCTGTAATCATGCACTTCCACGAGTCCACCAAATATCAGGAATACTCCTACTGCCATATTAAAAGCTATTAGAATAAACACAAAGGTCATATATATTGGTAAAATGTCCCAGCACTTAATTGCCGTCCACCACGCTAGTGCAATAACAACTTCAGAGGCAATTACACAAAATGCCAAAACATGACGCAGAAAATAATCGCTGGTTTTGATAACAATTTGTAGCTGAGTGTATAGCCGTAGTAGCATTCGTCCAGAATATTTGGATTGTCGGATAAGTTGTTTGATACAGCTGACCATTGTGAAAACGAGTAGCACTAAAACAAAGTAAGCAATTGATAAAAATCGCCCAATTTCAAAAAAACAAACAGTCGTCAGAAATAATCTTATAAGTGGAATTGCAAAAATATAAATTATGGTTTGCTTGTATGTCGAAGATATAAACAATTCAAAAATATAGTAAAAAGGATCTAAATGAGTAAAAACATAGTATATCTGTGCAACGTCAATGATAATCGGCGTGACGATGAAAGAAGCAATAAAAAATAAGCCTTCCCAGTCTCGACCCATTTTCCCTTCAAAGTTGTAATCTAAAAAGACATACGTTACAGAAAATACAATTTGAATTTATCGGGATATTATGTGAAAAAGCTTACAAGTTCTTTCCAAAATAAAAAGTTGGTTCATTATAGGTTCCATTTCGGTAGCCTTACAGAAAGTTAAGTAGGTCGACCATAAAGCAAAACAGCCAGATCCGATAATTCCAAGAATGACTATTCCATCTATGTTAACTTTTGTTTCATGATGAAAAAACTTCAACAGTGCGACCATTACGCAAGAACCAAAACAAAGTAAGATGGTGATCAGTATATATTATCCACCTTAACCGAAACCTTGTGGCCATTGAGAGAAAAATCCAGAGGGTATGAATAAAAGTGATGGTATATAAGACAATGTAGTTTATATGCCCTTTGGACTAACGGAGTAGCGATGATATTTTTGGAAACTTTAGATCTACGGCTTGCCATGCTTTACTTTTAAGATTGGCCAATGTTAAAAAATTTAGCAAAACGGACGGTTGACTGGGTGTTTTGAATCTGGATATTGGTGACTTTAATCCTTTACCTTTCACACGAAGCAGTCGAAGTATTCTGATGGCAATAGTAGCATACGAATTTTTTTTTAAAATAAAAACCCAAAAAAGGCTTATACCCCATTTGTGTCAATATTCAATGATTATTAAAAGAAAAACATTGTTGGTCAATCTTAATCGCAATTCTACTAGATAAATTGGTCTACTTTAGCACAGACAATTTAATTAAGGATAAATAGTTATCTTGATTGACTCCATTAGTGTTCTGGTAACCATATAAATTTTATTTGTATTTGCCAAGATCCCCATCAAAACACGTGGAGCATCCTTTATTGTCCCGGAAGAGCAATGTACGTATGGGACTTTAGATAAATATGGTCAGTTTTGGTCATGAATAATTACGGAAGTAATCGACATATAAACTTGACGTTTACACTCCAAGATAGCCAGAGGTCTGACTTAAATGTGAACCAAAATATTTGGCTGTAGCTAAACAGATCCATAAGTTTCAGAGTAAAATGTAATTTATACGAAAGGACTAAAATAGGTTTTTCACTTCAGATAGTGAAATGGCGCAAAATTAAAATTTGACTAAAACCACACCCGGTAATTTTTCAAGAAGGCCGACGTTTTTGCAAAACAATTACCGTAGCAAAAATATGCATTAAAATTAAAATTTTATGACCAAAACTTTGATTCAATTCTATTGAATAAGAAATTTACAGCAATTCAAACAACTAGGCATAAAACCTTTGCAAAAATTACTATGCGAATTTTTACAAATCTAACCACTGCTGCCCAATATAAACACATAACCAAGTATTTTATTAAACATTGAAGTTCAAATATACGCTAGGGTTTGATGATGACACGAAGTTCGATCTTAGTCTACAGTCGTAACTATGAAAGTTTATCACACGTTTATCACAAGTTGGCCATACTTATCCATAATCCCCTACGTTCAAGTTCCACTTTTTTAATTGTCACAATAAAAACGTTAGATCTTCTAGCTTCACTAAAATATTAATAGTGAGCAAGTTTGAAAATGTCTTTAAAAATTACACTTATTACACTGCTTTATCTTAAAAAGATGGTTTCCTGGTTGTTTTAGCAAACAATAAAATTGGAGATGACTGGTTAATAGATATTGTTCGACGATTTAAGGAATAGTTTTTTTAAAGTTAAGGAGAGTGAGGGTTGTAAACTACCATACTAAAAGTATTTAAGTCCTCAGTTTTGTTCTAATTAGGAAATAAACAATGTTTTTGTCTCATTTACGATATAATATTTGAAGAAAATGATTTTTCTCACGAACCAGGGCATTTTAAAACAATTTTGGCGCAGTTTATTTGCCACTTTCAAAATAGTTTGTGGGATTTTATTGCTACTATAACAATTATGCTAAACGAATTTTTGTGTTCTTCGATCCATTTGGTTTTTTTTCAGTTTTGTATTAGTGCCGTACTGTTTAGATTAGCGTATATAATTGTCGTTGTCTAGACTGATGTAGAGCTAACCATTTTTTTATCGCTGGAGTGGTTGTAATTAATAATTTACCTATTAGGCTAAAAAGCATTGGAAAACTCAACATATTATAATTTCTACTAACTGCTATTTATTGTTTCAAAAGTATACATTCTGTGATATCTGCTTCACAAAATATTGCTTATTTTTAAACTGACTGTTGGTTCGATATTAAAACAAAACCGTGGCTTCAATGGAAATTACGATTTAGCTAATCGATATTTTTACTTCCAGAGAGCTGCTGATACGAAAAGCTGGATTTGAGGCTGTAATTATGAACTATGGCACTCTACAACTTGAGCTAATCAGGCTATGTGAATCAATACGATTGCAGTAGCTGTAGTGTTCAGCATCTGATGTCCCTAGTTACTGTGATGAGACTTTAACACAGCATCACACTGTGTAGATTAAAGCATTCATAACATAAGTTTTAGCAGATTTTTTTTTTAAATTAACAATTAATAAATATTAGTTTAAGCGTTCTACACACTTTGAATGTATTGAATATAATGGTAATTCAAAGCTTAAAAATTGCTATTGTTATCATTTTAACTTTTCCTTTTCTGAAAGCTTGTCGAACAGAAGTAAAACCCTTTTTCTAAACCATGAAATATCGGCAGAAGAATTGGCAAAATATTCAAGTCAAAAAGACCATAAACTGAGTCTGAATCATAAACTGGGATCGACCGCCATATATAGCCATCTCATCCAAGCAAACTATAAAATTATAATTTTGAAAGTGAGATGAATACTGTTCTATAATAAAAGTTATTCGGATTTTAATCAGGAAACTGCTTCAATTTTTTTTAAATTTATAAGCGATACGTATTAAGAAACAACAATTTTTGCAGCATGTAATGCCTAAATTTCTGTTATAATTTCATTACCGGAAAATAATTTCCCTCCTTTCTATTGTGTACTTTAATTCTGAGAAACTAAAAAAAAAAAAATTTGGGGTTTTTACAAATTTTAACAAATTGATAAAAGGAAAAGTCTTTGTTAAATACATTGCACTGATATTTCTTCAGTACACGAAAACGTTTCTTCATCATAAATCCAATAACACAAATTTCGAGCAGATTTTTAAAAATTAATTTCCATTAAGGACTGAATTTTAAAATATTTAACACTGAAATGGTTTAAAATGATACTGACTCTGAACATGTTACGTGGAACCCACGTAACATGTTCCTTTACTTTAGTCGACGTTTTTTACAAGCGGTGTCCCAGCGTTGAAAACTTTGAAATCGTATTTAATTATGTTCAATTCGAAACAAAAAAATAAACAATGGCATTACAAAACAAGTTTGCCTGAATTCTTAAATTTCACTTAGTAAAGTAAGGTTAAAAATATTGTTACCACGAGACGCTACAGCTCAACAAAAAAAAGTACAAATACATTTATTTCTTGAATAACTTTTATTCATCTACATGTATTGAAGACTCAACAATAAAAGTGCAATAAAATTTATTCTAAGGAAAGTCGAGTGTCGAGTTTGGCATTGAATGCACGCAAAAGCATTGCAAGGCGTCAGAATACCATATAGCAAAGCCATAGCCCAATCCACTGTACTGCAAAGTGAAAACGGTGCAGATGGCATTACCATCGAGTTTGCTTCACGCCCATTTAAAGAAGATATAGCGAAGCAGTATAACAAAGATAAAAATAATTAAAGTCACATTTAATGCCTACATCATCAGCGTATAGCCCTATAGCCTATGGTGCACCATCACATCACAATTAACAAAAAAACAATAAGAAATAACTAAAAAATTGTGGTATTGTGAATTTGGTAATTATTGTAATTTATTATTTGCAAATATAAAGTTTAAAACAGTAAATATGATATTTAATTATTCATTTAAATTTTTAATTGATATGATAATCATAATGGTCTTGAGCTATGATTTGATGGATAACGGTGAAGTGCAAATTGAACACAAACCAAACGATTTATCGAGAAAACGGGGTAAATTAAGAACTGTATGCATGAGATTCAAGGTTTTCACTTCTGCAAATGCAAATTTCAACAATATCATATTAGGCCTTTTAGTCAAATTAAATAATCTCTTTTTAATTAAACAGAACAAGATGTTTGCCAAAGAACTCTGCTTTTTATACGTTTGTGGAAATTCAAAAAAAAAATGTTTTATTTTCCATTTCTCAGAATCAAGGTATACAATAGAATGCTGACCGCTTATTGTCTATTGTGCAAATTTAGAGTATCATCATGTTTGAATGATGCCAAGGCAAAATTTCAAACATAAACATTAAAACGACTAAATTAAATGCATGATGTGTAGGCAAAACGACATGACATCAGATATTTCTGAAAACTCTCTTTTTACTTGCTTCGTTTTGTTTTGTTTCAAAAGTGTTTTTATCAATTTTTGCAAATGTAAGTCTAATGGATTCTATGATCAATGACAATAATAAATTATAACTGGTTACCTCACAAAACACATTAAATTCTATTCCATAACTTGTACTTATCGTAGCAACAAAACACCTACGCATTGTACGGAGTAATTCGATTAGAGGGTTGACATGCAAGAATCATGGGATTTGCGAAATATTTGCCATACTTTATCTCGCTATTGCGTACCGCAAGTTGGGGCTTCTTTACGAAGGATCTCTAAATCTTAGGTGCCCCTGGCTCTATTATAAGAATGGTTATACAGGGAGTAGCTTCAACAAAGAATGGATACTAGGTATATCAGAAGTGTTTGTTGTGAATAAGACGACAATGGTCACAATAGTATAAACGATTTTAAATGTATTTAAACGAATTAAAATTAGATTTCAGAAGTTTTAAGAGTATCATTTTTGAATTGGAAAAATAAACTAAACAATTACATTAAAAGCATGTCATGTGAGATTAATTTAACAAGATTTTGCGAATTTTTAAATATTCAACAAAACTACATTTTTTGTCGTCAGTAAATCAATAAGTAATATTAGATATAAACATATTATAAAATATAAGAAAATGGCACAGGTAATAAGAAGTCTACTTTTCAACATATCCGGGAAAACAATTGTAATATTTTATACATGCCCACGCTAAATTTAAATATTGCGGAAAAAATGTAATATTTCTGCTTTGCTATTTATATTTATTTCTAAAATTTAGACTTAATTAAATTTGGAAAACTAATCTAAAATTTGTATTAAAATAATACTTCTCGTATAATATCCGTGTAAATTTCTAATAAGAGATTATTGATTGGTCGATTTTAGACTAGTTTATTTCTCTAAGAGCTTTCGTCTAGCTAACATCAAATTATTTTGTAAAATTTGTGTAGAATAAAATACTACATTCATTCGTTTAAACCAAGCACAGTCGAGTAGTTGTATATGTGTCTGCTTACGTTATTTCCAATAAAAAATATTACTAAAAAAAGTTATTCCCAGAATATTGCCGCAAAACTCATAAATTCATTCAAGATTAAATATTTAACAAAGTTTTAAACTAGATCCCACTCTACCGTATAGCCCTTAGTTAAAGCGTAGTTTTAATATGTCGTTCACAGAGGCCATTTTTGAAGCTCACGCCAAATTTCAAAACCACATACCCATTCCGTACTACCTAAACAAAAAATCAAAACGCCTTTGTGATAAACCCAAATATAGTCCAAGACATTACAAACTATTTCGTCAACTTTTCCAATCAATAAACAAAATTCTTTGCATTGTCGTTGTAGTCCGACTGATGTACATTTATACTGAATGGAACTTGTTTAAAGATAAACTAATTTAACAGTTTATAGTTTACGGAATAGTTGCAAGTGACGGTGTCTTGTGTCACGAGTAATATTACTTCTAAGGGAAAGAGCAAGGCAAAAACATACATTGATGTATATCGCAAATTTTAATTGGGTAAACATAATAAAATTTGTTTACTTTTAAGTATGTTTTATTATGAAAATTTGACAGAAGCATTCATATTATGAAAGTCTAGCAATTTTTCCATCAGTGCCTAACATTTGTTGAGCACTAAAGAATGGGACAGCATTGCAAGACGGATATTTTTTCAGCAAGGTATAGTTGCAAGGCCAATTTTTACAGTGTCTATTACACAAGCAATCAATACTATTATATTGCGATTATTTTTGATTGTAAATCTTTTAAAACATTTAGTCTTGTTCTTTAGTTCATTTATTTATTTGTGATTATATCCTAAAAGTCATTGCACCGTTTCTTAAATATATTTTTGCATATGATTTGTTGAATATTTTTTATTGGTCGTCTATGCCAAATAATCACAATTTGTTTTTGAAGCAAAGCTTAGTTCACCCGTTATAAAACGAATGGATTTTCCCATCTAGTCGGTTTATGTTATTCTACAGTCATGTTGGTTAAAACGGAAAATTTATTTGCTAGAACTTCTGAGAATATCATTACTTAAATTGTAAAATTAACTCAAAACTACATTGAAAGCATGTCGTTATAATCAGTAGACAAGACAATGGCATAATAAGAAAAGTTAGGAAAAGAAACGGGAAGTTTAATTTCGACCAAAAGTATTAAAACAAAAATTACATTTTATATATATCCACGTCAAAACGAACCTTTAAAATATTAAAGAGGAAATCTAATATTTCTGTTTCCCTATTTATAGTTTATTTTAAGTATAAAAATTTATTTTGGGAAGAACAATCTAATAATTTGATTAAAAATAATACTTATCGTTTAAATTCAATCTGAATTGAAAAGTTAATTGACTGGTCGATTTTAGTCAAGTTTATTGCTAAAGCCTTTCATCTAGCTAAGTCAAAAAAGTTAAAATTAGAAATCTGTAATTGACTTTTGTCGAATGATTTAAAAAATATATTCACAAGATTCAAATCTAAATAACAAATTTGATATTACTTATGAGCTAAGCGCGTGCACAGTTCTAAATAAGCTATTCCCAGAACATTCCCGCAAGTTTCAAGAATTCTTTTTTGATTAATTTTTAAACATTCAGGATTTTTTTCTAATTTCGTGTTAATATTTTTTTAAGTTTTCAACTAGACCCTTCTGTACCGTATGTCCGTAGTTAAACCGCATTTTAGAAATGTCGTTCACAGAAGCCATTTTTGAAGTTCACGCTAAATTTCAAAATTATATACCAATTCCGTACTACTTAAACAAAGAATCAAAAATTACTTCTGATAATCCCAAATATAATCGAAGATATTACAAACTCTTTCGTCGAATTTTCCAATCAATAACCTACATTCTTTACATTTTCGTTGTAGTCCGACAGATGTACATTTATACTGAATGGAACTCCTTTAAAGATAAACCAATTGAACAGTTTATAGTTCACGGAATAGTTGCAAGTGGCGGTGTCTTGTGTCTCGAGGCATATTACTTAGTCTCAACAAAAAATCGATTTATTCAACAATTTATAACAGAATGTTGTAGCCTTGCTGACTCTCCAAATTTTAAACGCAGTAACGCACCAATTATAACCATAACCGGTTACACATTACGACAAATTACGGTTTGGCTTATAAGCAGTTTAGTTCCATTTATCTCATTGTG
>JAQFZG010005391.1:0-10393 GCA_034695465.1 Entomobrya nicoleti
CATGTTTCAAAAGTTTTATCAGTACTTAGCCTAATTTAACTAAATTAGTGAAAAAATATACTATTTTCGCGGCTACAATGTTACACATATATTTAAGAATAATTTTTGCCTACACTACTTAGTTTGAGAAAATTTTACCTAGATAAATGTAATTTAGAATACCTTTTGGTCACTAAAATTTGATAACCAGCTGCACTAAAAATCGCAATTTATGGATTTAATTATTTAAATTGTGGTAAATAATTTCGAATATTGGATACAATGTGAAACCGAGCATAAATTAGTTTTTACCGCTAAATTCTAACTGAAATGGACGATGTTTCATTCATTACTGATTTAACTTTTTGATGACGCGCACCTACTATATTTTCAGCAAATATAATTTTGCAAACTTTGAATTTACCACTTTGATCGATTAACATTTACAAGTGCAAGTAAGGTTTTAGTTACTTTATCTACAAGGTGGGATCGATAAAAATGTATTATTGTATTAAGATCTATTAATTACAACTGGGTCCTTAAGCTTGTTTTATATATTGATTAGTGCTATAAGACATTTTGGAGTTGTGTTTGTTTTATCTTCCATTTCATTTCGTATGGCAGCTTTTCACTTACGACTTCATCCTATTTTTGTTCTTGCTCACGTATCTAAACAACTTACCCTAACACATTACTTGACAAGATGAACCACATTATTGCATTGATTTAAATTTTACTTAAAAGTTTACTTTTTGATTTATGGCTGAAAACAATGTCACAATCGTTCATGTGATAGAGAAAATTGGAATAAAGAATTTTCAGCTTAGTATCCACATTTTTAGCCAAATATTTTGAAAGTTTATGAGTTTTGGGAGACATTGTGGTGGACTTAAAATTGCTCTCTTTTCTTTCTATATACTGTTCTCCAAATCCGTAATTCACTGAATGTAATGATTTCATTTTCGACAAGTTTGCTCGATTTTCCTAAATTGCTTACTTAGATCAATATAATCAGGAATTATTACGTAAACACTAAAAATGCTTGAACCTAAATATATATGTTAATGCTTCTCAAGCTAGTACTTTTTAAAAATATCACCTCTGTATAATTCAATGTGGTTTAGTACATCTTAGTACAAACCCCAAAATTTTACTGCTGAAATATCACTTTGCTAAGCAACTGCACACTTGGCTTTTTCATTTGGCTTCGTGATGCAATGCAGGTATTTTCAAGTTAGCTAGTATTATAAGTTAACCAAACTATTTAACATTTACTACGTCAAATATTTGTCGGCATGAGAAAGGAATATCTTGACGTTCTGAAAATGTGTCACCACAAAGAAATTAAACAAACCAGATCCAAATCCAACGAGATAATGAAATTGAAAAATATATTTTTGAAATAACATCTCAAGGAAACTGTCTTTTAAAATTGATAATGGAACGTCTTATCATATTAAGAATCAACGTTTTAAAATTAGCATGAAATACATATTTGACAGTTCCTAATTTTAACAAAATCTTTTAAGGTTTTGGTTTTTGCATTCAGCCAATAAACGAACCCACATCTCAATTCAAAATTTAGCGCGGAGTGTATAAAAGAGTACTCGTGTAATAAAGACACACCATACCTGCAAAATTGAATCAATTTCTTCCTAATGGGAGTACACACGAAAATTCACAACGACAGAGGAAAATCTCTTACATTTAACCAAGCATTCTTAGTCATTCTATCAGACATACCGAATAATTGGAGAAATCATGTAAAAATCATTTTAAAAGCCTCAAAAACGTAATCATAAAACTCCATTCATTAAATCATAGATACATGTATATATATATATATATATATATAACATTGAAGCATTCATAAAACCATCGATAACACATTCAGACAAGCACATCAAGCAAGCCAGCAAAGCCCATTAAGCGAAATCAGCAAAGCACATGTAGCACATGTAGCACATCAAGCAAGTCAGCAAAGCCCATTAAACAAATCAGCAAATCGACTATAGCACATTCAAACAAGCACATTAAACAAATCAGCAAATCGCCTATAGCACATTCGCACAAGCACATTAAGCAAATCAGCAAAAAATCACAAGCCCAATCAGCAAAGCAAATTCAGCTATGCAACAAATAACTATACAATAAATCGCATTTAGCCATTTAACAAGTCACACTTACTCATTTAACAAATCAGATTCACTCATTCAACAAATTCACTTTTACCCAATCAACTAATTCACTCTAACCCATTCAACTAATTCACTCTCACCCATTCAGCAAATAATACTGGCTCGCTATCGCTTAAAAAATCATTACACTCATTCAACAATTGCTTCTTAGCAATTAACTTTTCATTCAACCCATCCAGTAACGCACGTTTTCTCGCATTGTAAACTAAGAACAGAGAAACAAACATCCTATTACAAATTACAACTTAATTTAAGTAAACAACGCCTAGAACTGTTCACTGCAATATATTGCTGAGTCAGTAAACTCCGTATAACAAATTAAACAAGTTCTTGAGATGTAATTTCCAAGACCAAATATAGAACTGTAAAACAAAACCATTCCGTAAACTTTCGTGGAAAACATGTATACATAAAATCCCTATCATTTATACGAAATTTATGGGGTTCATTAACAGAATACTACCTTTCATATATAAAACAACACTTCTCATATGGATTGTGATCTGGATCTGTCTCAAAAACTGGTAAATAATCTCAACATTAAAAAATATAGTCACGATTGAGAAATCTTGTAAATTAGTCAATGTAGTATTTTCTTATCTAATTATTGAAATCGTAACACCAGTTCTATTGGCACAACAGTTTTCTTTCCGCTAACCTGATATTCATGTTTTAGTACGGTTACACTTTTGAGAAAAAATTGAATGACCATAAGTTATTTGTGGGTCTAGCGGAGGTATTCCCATTCCAATTTTCTTACTGAGAATCAAAATGTTAAAAATAATAAAAATAATAAATTTAACAAAAACGTGTCAAGTATTGTTGATGAAAATATCTTGAAAGTATTTTTTAAATATCAGTACATTAGTTTCTTTTAGAAAGTCATGTACTTAAAAAATATATAAAAACTACGAACTTGATTATTTATCATAATCACTAAAGCTATCCATCCCTACCGTAATATAATGAGCACTTATTATCCAACAAAACCAAACCTAACATATTCATCAGAGCCTAATCTGTTCTAATTATAACCCAAAAATTTTTCATATCGCTATACTATGGAATAAAGCTATACTAATGCATCGTAACCATTTTATTTTTTGTACACCCTAATTGCTTAACTTAATTTAACCATTTTAAAACTAATTGAAGAAGTTTTATTCCTATTAACTATAGTTATATACTACATACCAGCCCAATATTTATTTATCTACACTTCAAATATTTTGGGTTTGAATGAATTCAAATATATTATGGCTTTTTCGAGTTTAGAGTATTCAATTTTAGAACACAACGATGAGAATAATTCTTGTTATTAATTGATATCATCTGTTTTATGATAAAAGCTCATCAAAAACATTGCGATCAACCAGCAGTTAAAAGTTGTCAAAACTTGTGTACAGTTTCTACGCTTAGTTTTTATCATAAGCTTCAATTTGTTGGTTGGATTCAAAATAATCTTTTTATTTTAAATATCTGCGACAGAAACTCAGTCTGAGTCGTTAGAATTTGTCCAGTGCCTATAATTTTCATTAGGTCCTTTTTCCACATTTAGCTGAGATTTAGGTAAACTTGACAAATATTCAATAATTTCATCCATAGCTGGTCCTTCATACACTTTAGCGTCATAGTCATGTGTTGTTAAGTTCGTTTTTGTCCTATATACTAACGTCATATCCATATTTTTGTTAAAATCTCCATCGTATTCATACTTAAATCTATAACCATCTTCATCTACATATCTTGAAATTATGTCACCGCGTCTAAAACATTTCCCAGCATCTATGAAATTTCCAGCTTTTTTATCCTGTTTAGTTTTCCTAGCATTAATTCTTTCCATGACTTTTGATAAAACTGATCTTTTTGGTTTGCTTTTTGTTGAATAAACAGAAGTAGGTAAAACGAAACCATTTGCATCTGATATTTTAGGAAATTTTGAATCTAGTCGTGTTTCTTTTTTTTGTCTTGGGGACTGCAGCGTTGATAGAGAATGCTCTTGTCGTAGAAGCTGATGAGGGGCTGTAGTGACTTCTGCTTGCGCAGCTTTGTGCTTTTCTGCTACTGAATGAACTTTGACTGGGTCAGATGTGCCGGGCATTGACTTCGGTAAAATGCAATGCATATCTTTATTCCAACCTGCAGGCGTCCATGTAAACGTTGCATAAGGTTTCACAGGATGAATACCAGGAACAGAAGATGTATTTTCTACTTTCCCTATTTCGTTAACTATTTTCGTTTTAGAGTCACCAGTGCTTTTCAATATTAATTCCTTTTCATTTGTTCTCTCGCTTGTGTTCCGTTCTGAAGCAAGCGGGATTGGAATTGAAACAGGTATCATTTCTTCCGGCGCAATTATGCGCTTTTCTGCCACTGAAACAACTTTGACTGGCTCGGATGTGCCCGGCATTGGGTTCGAGGAAATGCAATGCATATCTTTATTGCAACCTAAAGGGGTCCATGTAAACGTTGCATAAGGTTTCAAAGGGTGAATTCCAGGAATAGAAGATGCATTTTCTACTGTCACTGTTCCGATTTCGTTAACTGTTTTCATTTTAGGGTCATCTTTGTATTCAAGTATTAATTCGTTTTCATTTGTGCTCTCGCTTGTGTTCCGGTCTGAAAAAAGTGGGATTGGAATTGATACAGGTATTATTTCTTTTGGCGCAATTATGAGCTTTTCTGCTACTGAATGAACTTTGACTGGTTCAGATGTGCCCGGCATTGGCTTTGGTGAAATACAATGAATATCTTTATTCCGATCTGCAGGGGTCCCTGTAAACGTTGCATAAGGTTTCAAAGGATGAATACCAGGAATAGAAGATATATTTTCCACTTTTATTGTTCCGATTTCGTTAGCGATTTTCATTTTAGAGTCATCTGTATTTTTAAATATTATTTCGTTTTCATTTGTGGTTTCGCTTCTTTGTATAGTATCTTGATTATTGTTATTAAATGGCAAGATGGCTGGCATTGCCACAAAAACTGGTTGTCATAAAGCAAGCAAGGTCGGAGTTGATACAGATGTATTTTTTTCTGAACCTAGCTTGACTGAAATAGTTGAAGATAGGGAATCTTCTGTATCCAATGGGACTGAAATTGACTGTTTTGTAGCTGATGTTGCAGGTAGTAATGGGACTGGAGTTGTGGCGATTTCGGACTCTTTTGGAACCAGTTGGGATGGAATTGGTAATGTTATAGCTTGTTCTGGTACCATTGATGTTGTTATGGATTTTTTTAAAGTCGTTGCGGATTGCATTTTTTCGGGTAACTCAAATTGCTTAGCTTTTAGCTTCATGACTTGCTCCAGCTCATAGGCATTGACTTGACCAGCTTCCAGTTTCTCAAGTACTGGGAATGTTGGGTCCCTAATAATACTGGATTCACTACATTGCGTGCTTTTGTGCTCAGCCAGTTTCTTAGGCTTTAAAAGTTTTGTGAGTTTGGACTCCAAGTTTCCCAGTTTTAACTCCAGTAAAATTATTTTGGCTTCAAGACATTGTATTTTGGACTCCATCACATTTCGTGTTTTGAATTCTTGCGAACCTGCTATATCGTCTTGATGCGATACCATGGTTGACCCTAAGCAATGGTTTTGAGAATCTATTTGATTATTTTGCTGGGAAAACATGATGCTTTTTCCTTGTAAATCCTGTTGTTTGGCAAAGGACGAATCAAATGTCGTTTTGTTCTGCAAACTGAGTATACTTATTTGCCTCTTACCCAATTTCGTAGCATATTTTTTGATTTTGACTTCGTTCGTTTCACCTCCATCTTGTTGTTTTGTCTTGGACCTAACCATCGATCGAATTAATTTCGATTTGGTAATTTGCTTATTGATGAATTTTGATGAGAACTGGCTTAACTTCATTTCAATTTCAATGCAATTTTCCAGATATGTTACTAAATACACTCCATTTGGAAAAACTGAAAGCAATGTGCTGAACACGTCGCCGTTCAAAGGAACGGTTATTTTTAATGTGTACCCATTCTTAACCAATTCTTCATAATCCGTATCCAAACTCATTAACCCACGTTGGCTTTTATTTCCGATCAATTCCACTAGTATTTCTTCTGTTTGTAACAGTTTCTCATAGAGTGGACCTGAAACGTAAAATATATCAATTACGCTAAACTTTTAGGAGACTAATTTATCGAGCACTTTTATGGTTTCTGTATAAACTTTGAATGCACGTATGTTAGCTTTTTAGATTAGATATCTCAAGACACTCGTTCAAATGGTCTCATAATCCCCTGATCTAATGTGAAATTAACTACGTTTAATGTAGTTTTATATTTTCTAAAATTAAGAACTAGACACAACAAACTTACAGAATAGCATCGCAATTAGACATTTACTAAAAAGGTTCTCAATTACTATTACTTATTGCAATTTTTAAATAAAGCGAACCAAAACTCATCTTACTGCAAACTTTTTGCCAATATCTGAAAAATCGATGCATTTGAATCACAATCTATATTTTATATCAATTTATATGATCATGATGATAATTCATTCACTTTTATTACAGATAAGTACATATATAACATAAACATAGGTGCAGGTTAGTTATTTATGAATTATCTCTAAAGTAAGCCCTAAATAAATACTTAAAGTTAAATCAAAACTACAGTAAGATGTCATAAAATATTGTGTTACGCTTACCACCGCTAGTTGATGCATTGTTCGACTCCATGATGAAATCAGAAATCCTGGATTGAAGCCTTTGATTTTTTAGTGACATAATTATGTTATACTTATCACAAAATATTTAATTGAAATTTCTCTAAAAAGTGTTGCTTGTCAAAAAAGATAACTTATCACGAACTTCATATTCTAAGCCGTCTTAAACTGCACAGTACAGTAAAACAATTTTTTGACCACAATTGGGAAATTATCTGAAAATTGTTAACTTAAAAATGGCTTTGATATCCAAAAATTGGCTGATGCTCATTAAAACTGAAGCAACAATTCTCACAAGGATTTCTCAGAACTAGTTCATAAAAATGTTGAACAACGAAATATACTAAGAAACTCAGTAGGCTAGTCCATTGTGATTTCAGAATTGTTACCATTCTATTTTAGTGTTTCAATTGACAGTTGAAAGTCATGTTATGCATTCCATACTGTAGTGCATATGTGTATCCCATATTCCACGTACATACAGCTTCATCATTCGCGACTCAAGCTATGACTTTTTAGTTTTGATACAGAATGACTCATACACAGAATTTCATGGAACACGATGTCGCTACGTGTTAACGTAAAATCATAAATCCAAGCACCTGTATTTAGTTGGGTTAGTAGGATTATGGATTCCTCATTTTATAAGATCAATATTTCTTTGTTATAACGACCTTGTGCCCATTCTTTATTATAAAGTACGTCTAAGGTCATTTAAACTACTAGTCATGAACCTTGATATCTTTCATCGCAGTTTTATAACAAATCTCAAACAAAAATATTGCGTTTGAAAAGCGCTTTCTGTCAGTAGACGTAGTTTAGAATCAAATACCATCATCCATGAATGAAACATCATGCAATGAATGATATTTAAAGGAAACAATGTTTTCTAACTACTAAAACCACTACCTTTGCCTGTTAATTTCGGTCAAAATTTCTTAAACAAAAACTAGAAGTGTGCAAATTCTCAAAATTCGATTTCAAAAACTCCATACTGCATTGATAGAGCCAAGGAAGTAGTCGCCAAATCTGGAATAGTTACCCGGTAAATCCCATATACCCGAGTAATATGGGCAAATCCGGGTACAGCCAAAAAAATCAGTTTTTCGCCGATAAGTTCAAAATAATTTGACTTAGAACGGCAATTATTGGATCCACAGAAGCGTCTTGACGTCCTCCAGGTGGTCATGTCAAAATCATGGTCCAAATATTATAACAATTTAAGAAAAGAAGATAATTTTTGTGGCGCCTTTATGTTACGAGTCCGAAGTACGGGTGTTTTGGGACGTATTCTGGGCGGTAGAATCCACTGGTGAAAACTGCAACCCGCTTCAATGAATAGTTTCTGAGATTCAAAAATTAGACCATGAATTTTTTCGGCTGAATGTCAGCCTGATGACCCCCTGTATTTTTTTATCTTAGATTTATCAGGAATCAATACTGACTCCAACAAGTGTTTCACTTTGTGTCTGCAATATTTTATACCAAACATATTGAGGTAACAAATTTCAATAAAAAATGCACTATTTTCAAAAATGCAGGTTCAGGGCAAAGCTCAACCCATAAAACTCGCGATTTCTCAGAAACTATTCGTCGAAGCAGGTTGCGGTTTTCACTATTGGATTCTACGGCCCAGACGACCAGCCAAACACCACTGCATTGGACTCCGAAGTAACATAAAGTCGCATTGTTCTCAAATTGTTATTATTTTGGTTTTGGTTGTGTCAAATTATTTTGGAGGTGTCGGCAAAAACTGAATTTTTTGGCTGTACCCGGAGTTGACACTATAATTTGGGTAGGTGGGTTTTACTGGGTAACTATTCCAGATTTGGGAACTACTCCTAGGCTCTATCATTTCAGTACAGTGTTTTTGAAATCGAAGGAACTAGTATTTTTCTTGTCATGTTTCAGTATATATCCTCTCATTTGTGATTAGTCTAGTTGTATAGCAGATGATAAATTAAGTACCAACGCAAAGGCCAAAAAAATCGATGGTTCAGTCACACTCACTTCTATGTTCATCCCATCAAATTCCATGTGTCAGGGTACAGCTTAGGGTAGATCAGATATATCTGGCGATGCTAAATATGGTTACAAAGCGGTTTTGACTGGTGTAATGTAAGTATAAGTGTTTTAAAATTGTTTTATCCTCTAGTCACTCTCCTTTACAATTTTTTTTTGGTATGTCTACTGCACTAACTGTTTGAATCATGTGTTTATTTGAATGCTCAGTGATTATCTTGGTACAATAAAAAGTTGGCAGATGTTAGCAAAAATCGCGACATAAGCAAAAAAAATTTATTATTAAACATGGTATTTCTGTATTTCCATTATTGTGTCTATGATTTTATCAAATATATTTTACAACAAAGAAATGCTTTCACGAAATGTGAAAAATGTAAAACTTCCTATGATTCGCTTCCAGTGCGTTGCTCTTATAAAATAAATTATAGTTGCTCTTGTAAATAAAATGTTTAAAATAAAATAAATTTTTACTGCATGGGGCTTGCACGCCATGCAATTGTAACTTTTGTGGATTGCCTGAAATAGCTATCGAACTTAAAAACTGTATCCATCAAAGCTATGCCGTTACTTGAAAGTAAGCAAACAATCTCCAACTTCATTGCTAAATTTGGAACAATGAAAACTTATCCAATCAGACTTCCATTGTTCCAAAGTTCTTCCCAATACCCTATCGGTTAGAATGGTGCTTTTTAGTGAGGGAGGGACCCTACTATACTATTCCAAAATTGACAGAATAAGAGTTTAAATCGAACATGGCTTCAAAAAGTGATTGAAAGAGGACATAAGACGAAGGTCTATCCTTATAATATAGACGAGTTTCTGAAAGTCAACAGTCAAAACACAAACCGATTTTTCTAACTGCAACAAAGATTCTTCATAAAGAGTGACCACAAATCAAACCTCCTTTAGTGATCAAGCTGCTGGTAACGGGGAAATGTCAAATACATGGACAACACGTCAATGGTGGCAGAGCACAGAAAATACCTAGATCTGAAGCCTCCGAAGCTCCGTTGTCTCTAAAGCTCTGATACTAGCCCTACAAATGAAGCCAGAAACCCCAAATCATAACTTATGGTTTCGTATTGTTTTGTAAAAATGCTACGATAGCAACTCAAAGTGGTAAGGCACTAGAAAGGTAGTAGTAGTAGTAGTAGTAGTAGTGGTTTATTTATTTATAGCTTTTCGGGCTACAGCCCATGGAGCAATCAATATAATAATCATTAAAACATGAATGAATAAAGAAAATATTGAGTCTTGGACGCATAAAAGACAATAAATTGATGTAATTAATGAATAGATTATTATGAGTGTGTGGTAAATCACACTAACTTAACAACTACATAAAAGAATAATTTTTCACAAAAATATTTTGACCAATTACTTAATAGTTTGGACATTAATCAACTAACACTAACTAAATTTGATTTTTATAAAATATAAATAGATCTATATTAAATGTATTAAGTGTATATTATATAAATATATATCTTTGGCACAATTTCCATAA
>JAQFZG010005392.1:0-10393 GCA_034695465.1 Entomobrya nicoleti
ACAATTCAAAACCTTAACGCTAACCTTAAGCCATTTACGACACAAAACTGTTTACTAGAAGCCATTAATTTCGAAAATATTGACTTTGTACGGTTCCAACTCCCAATAATACTTCGAAACCCTATCTTCGGAATTCTGCGACAGTTCTATGGAACGAAGGGTAAATATACGTCTGAAGTGGTTTGGTTTGCGCGAGAAATAAAGCTGTGGATAACAAACGCCACTAAAAACCCAAACTGGGATGATTGCAGTAGCTTATCATCCTTCTTTGTGGATGGTCTTTGTATCGACGTATTTTTCGATACATTTGTTTCAAAATCAAAGCCATGGAATTGTGAGGTACACTTGAGACTCTTTCAAAATGCTCCAAGGCAGCACCCTGTACCTGACTTTTTTGCATATCGTGGAAAAAACCTTTTTATGAACAACGTGACTCCAATGACCGTGCTGGTGAATTTTGATTATCGATGGGGAAATGTAACACACGATTTCATACAAAACTGGAGATATACTAATGCTCCCAAGTTAGTGACTGGAAATCCTAATCAATATTTAAGTCAACATGTATTTGTTTCCATGACTATCACAGCTAAGTTACGAGATCGTAATCAAATACTCGGGAACGTCATTGCGAATATATCTGAAGTTAATATTATAAAACTTAAGGAATATAAGTGCATTAAAATGGACTAAGTAGATGCAATTGATAGATTTTTGAAGGATCTTATGAACAATAGTATTTCATTTGGTGGAAAAGTTATACTTTTTGGAGGGGACTTTAGACAATGCCTTGCCATTATTCCTCATGCCATGAGACCTGCAATAGTACAGGGATGTTTAAAGAGATGTTCAAGCTGGAATGGATTTAAGAAGATTACCCTGATAAATAATATGAGATCAGAAGATCCAGCCTATAGTGCGTGGCTCCTAACACTTGGAGAAGGAACTTTGAAGAACAATGAGAACTTGGGAGATGATATCATAGAAATTCCTAATAATATGATTTGTACCGGATCTTTGGTAAAAGAAGTTTTTGGAAGTGTGATTTCTATCGAGAATGTGAAGTTAATGTCGAAGCGAGCAATTCTTTGTCCAAAGAATGATAGTGTTGATAAAATTAACGAAGAGATATTAAATCTTATTGAAGGAGACGAGCTTATATACTTAAGTAGCGATTCTATTGTAAATGAAAAGGACTGTACATTTTTTCCAGTTGAGTTTTTAAATAGTGTGATTGCATCAGGCATGCCACCTCATAAACTTAAATTGAAAGTTGGAAGTGTTATTATGCTTCTACGTAATTTAAATACAAAGCAAGGGCTTTGTAATGGAACACGTCTTTTTATTATTGGATTAAATAGCAATTTAATTCAGGCTGAGGTTTTGACTGGATCCGCAGAAGGAAACAAAGTACTCATTCCACGGATCGATATTTCTCCTACGGATATGCCGTTTCAGATGAAACGCAGACAATTTCCAGTAAAATTGGCCTTTGCGATGACTATTAATAAGTCCCAAGGACAGACGCTGGATAAGGTCGGAATCTTTCTTCCTGAACCTGTATTTGGACATGGGCAATTATATGTTGCATTCTCAAGAGTTCGAAGAGCCGAAGACGTAAAGGTCAAGATAATTGACACAAAAGATCAAGGAAAGTTAGTTGAAGATTCAGAAAGGGTGTTTACAAGAAATGTAGTATACCATGAAATCTTTCAGAATTGATTACTGATAAAGATTGAACAAAGCCTGTGGCTGCTTTTAAAACATGCGCCGCCCGTGCCCTTAAGGGCCTGTGGGACATCATAAGAGGTACGTCCACGCCGTTTGTCCTGGGTAATTCTTTTGAATTAGCAGAAGCCTCTGTTTTCGAATTTGATTTCGAAGTCATAAATATGTTATGATTTAAAGTTGGTGTTGTGAAACCCACCCATCTAGCTAAGCTCGGCCTTTTGGGACGGGCCCCCCAACTAGTCGCTTATAAGTCATTTTGTGCAAGTGATTGGTCCCTTGGTTCAGATAAATTATAAAAGAATACGACCTCGTTTGGACTTTTCGGTTCGTAAGCCATTTGAAGCCGTTATTGATAAATGGTTCCTTGAATTAGAAGAAGTCGTACTAAGAAAGGAACTTGCAGAGTGCAATCAAACTGCGATAATACTTCCCCAGTACAAATGCAAATCTTTTGCCAGACATGTATTAAGTCAGAACAGTAAACGCCCAATAAGTATTAGTAAAGAGTCGTACTCAAATTTTCATGTTTTTGCAGTGCTGACAGGTTTGGTGCCCCCATATATTATTTTGAGGTTACGTGGCATTCAGCAGTCTGCCATACTGGAATGGTGGAACGAGTTTATTTCAAATTCTGGTAATATACCAATTTATCAAACTAAGCCACATCAAGCGCCTAGAATGAATGGAAGTATATTGATAATTTTTCTAGTTTTAGTCGCTGGTTTAGTTATTGGTTGTGTAGTTTTCTTGGTTGAAGCGATCTATCTAATTGCAAAAGTTATAAAGTACATTTTATTGAAATTACTCAATTGGTGTTATAACGTTTATAGTTATGTTAAAACAAAACTATGTCGACTTTGGATATACGAGCAAACCTGGAGTAAGAGATTAAATTGTAACATTCGAGTACTTGATGATTTGAGTAATTAAGCAGCTTTTTGTACCTTTCAGAGTTAGTTAAGATAAAATTAAGATATATGTATTTCAAAGTAAATATCTATGACAAACCATGAACCATTATCGTGTTATATGCTAGCTAATTAACTTTTAACGTGTCCTTAGGTTAGTAACTTGAACTGTACTTGCTCTCTAGTTTTACTTTAAAAAATTGTTTGTCCCAATAAATTTCTTTGGCAGTGGTTTGGGATAAACTAAACGCAAATCAATTACGAACCACCTCTTCATCCCTTCTTGTAAACCATACAACAAAGAGTTTTTAAGTACATAGTGTAAAGCCTTATTTCCGACGTGACAATTAGAAAAAAGAATCGTATGTGCATCATCATAATCTTCAAATTGTGCTTGGCTGAACCGTGAAGAGCGAGAGTGGAAAACTATTTGGGTAGAAGACCCGTGGGCAACAAAAAAGTAACAATGACGCATTCTAGGGAAAAGAATGGACAGGTCTAGCATTAGTTGGATTTAGTAATTTCGATTTAAACAAGGAGTCTATTGTGTGACATCACAATAAAATTATTTAATTCTCCTCAATCTTTTAATATTTTCTTTTTCATCGAGTTTCCTTTTCCTAATGCATCTTAAGCGTAGATCTCTTATTTGTGTATATCTATAAATCCATAGCAGTATGGTAAGCCATCAAGTTGCTGAAAATATACTTGTATTAAATAAATAGTCGAAGAAATTGATTTTCCAGCAAAGCAATTTTAAAAGCATAAGGTTAAAATAATCGATCTTCTTTTTGCTTTAGAAATTCTGTGATATTCCAGAACTAGCACTAATAATTAAGCTACATTCGAAGCCAATTAATTGCTTTCTTTGGTAACCAGCTCCATATCGATTTCAGTTTTATCTAGCATCCAATTTTAAAATCGCATTTACTACTAAGCACAACTAAAATCTGTTTGCCACTGATAGCAACTTTGAGAAAATATATCCAAAACCACACAAAATAAATCTCTTGGATTTGATATTTCCGTACCTGTCAACTTTGCAGTACCGTTAAGGCTGGGAATATCGGAAGCAATAAATCAGTTATTATTTTTATCATGAAAAAGCTTAGAATATTTTTCGTCATATTTTTTTCTGCTGCAAAAACAAATGCAGAAAGGGTTATAACATACGAGGAACTTCAAAGATTTGACGATGCAATTAGCGTACGTTCGGCAGAGTTCCCAACAATTCAAAACCTTAACTCTAATCTTAAGCCATTTACGACACAAAACTGTTTACTAGAAGCCATTAATTTCAAAAACATTAACTTTGTACGGTTCGAGAACCCAATAATACTTCGAAACCCTATTTTCGGAATTCTGCGACAATTCTATGGAACAGAGGGAAAATATATGTTTGAAGAGGTTTGGTTTGCTCGGGAAATAAAGGTCTGGATAACAAACGCCACCAAAAACCCAAACTTGGATGATTGCATTAGCTCATCATCCTTCTATGTAGATAGTCTGTGCCTCGACGTAGATTTCAATAACTTTGTATCAAAATCAAAGCCATGGAATTGTGAGGTACACTTGAG
This sequence comes from Entomobrya nicoleti, assembly GCA_034695465.1. Taxonomy (NCBI): domain Eukaryota; kingdom Metazoa; phylum Arthropoda; class Collembola; order Entomobryomorpha; family Entomobryidae; genus Entomobrya; species Entomobrya nicoleti. The sequence goes on from JAQFZG010005392.1 coordinate 4,217, forward strand.
ACTCTTTGAAAATGCTCCAAGGCATCCCCTTGTGCCCGACATTTTTGCATATCGTGGAGAAAACCTTTTTATGAAGAACGTGAATCCAATGACTGTGCTGGTGAATTATGATTATCAATGGGAAAAGGTAACACAACAGTTCATAAAAATATGGAGTATCGAAAATGCTCCTAAGTTAGGGCTTGAGAATCCTAATCAATATTTGAGTCAACATGTTTTTGTTTCCATGACTATCACTGCTCAATTAAGCGATCGTAATGAAATACTGAGGAACGTCATTGCGAATATATCTCAAGTTAATATTATAAGACTTAAGAAATTTAAGCTCGTCCAAAATGTGCACGATCCAGTTGCTTGGAGGCATCTCACTTTATTCCAAATAACAGATATAGCATACGGTAGTCCAGGAACAATGGTATTATGGGGTAACCCAATGCATGAATTTATGAATAGTAATACCGAATTTTGGGGTACATCGGCACATGGCTCTGTGTGAAAACTGGTATCGGAAACCAAGGAACCTTGCCATCAATCCATTTCCAGATGACGACTTGGAGCGTACATTTCATGCCATCGCACATGTGCTTCAGAACATAATGGGAAATTATCCGTACGATAAAGCTTTTCTTGGTCGAACAAAATGTGAGAACGGAAAATCTGTACAGTATAGCCATGGTGAATATCGGACTTTATATAATATAGCTTGGAATGCTATAGCACATTCACTTACCTCATTTCAGACCGGACTTTCGGTAAAACTGACCATCGGAAATCTTAAATTTGTCGCTTGTGGAGAAAGAGGCATATCGAAATTTGCGTTTGAAGAACTTTTAAATTCCTATGATTCGCCAAGTTGGATCACAATATCGGGAATGGTCTTAGCTTTATGTTATGCATTGAGGTTGTTATGGCAACCAGTGACATATCCACGACATCTGATATCAATTATTAAAGTTTTGCTGGAGCAAGGTGACCCATTTCTACCGTCCATAACTCAAGTCCCAAGGGTGCGATGGATTATTGGGAGTTTTTTATTTCTTGCAACCGTGCTTAGTAATGGCTACAAAAATACAAATGTTTTAAATATGATTTTACCCCGACAAGTGTTAACATACGAGTATTTACATCAGTTGCAAAAATCTAATTTTTCTGTATACTCAAGAACGGCATCCCTGCTTCAATTTGCGACGTGGAAATTATTCATAGAAAAAAATGCTTGGGAATATCGGCATCCACGAAAGTATTTGCGATATTTTTATGGTAATCATGTTGTTGAACTAAAACAAATAACTGTTTTTTCTGAGATAAAGAAATCGTATTTTTTACCACTTGACATGATAAATGGTTCGTTTACAATTAAATCACATTGGGATTATGTTACTAGGGAGCAAAATCTTTCAAATTTACAGGTTCGTGTTGCAAAAGGAAGTTCATTGCATCCCAAAATACCATCACTTATAAGTCAGTTCGTAGAAGTGCTTGGTCCCTTAGTTCAGATAAATTCTAAGGAAATACGACTTCGTTTGGACTATTCGGTTCGTAGACCATTTGAAGCCGCTACGGATAAATGGTTCCTTGAATTAGAAGAAGTGATGCTAAAAAAGGAACTTGCACAGTGCAATCGAACTGCAATAATCCTTCCCCAGTACAAATGCAAATCTTATGCCAGACATGTATTAAGTCAGAACAGTAAACGTCCAATTAGTATAAGCAAAGAGTCGTACTCAGATTTTCATGTTTATGCAGTGCTGACAGGTTTGGTGCCCCCATATATAATTTTGAGGTTACGTGGCATTCAGCAGTCTGCAATACTCGAATGGTGGAATGAGTTTATTTCAAATTCTGGCAATATTCCAATTTATCAACCTAAGCCACATCAAGCGCCTAGAATGGATGGAAGTATATTGATTATCTTTCTAGTTTTAATCGCTGGTTTGTTAACTGGATTTGTAGTTTTCTTGATTGAAGCGATGCACCTATTTGTAAATGTTGTAAAGAGCATTTTATTCAAAATAATTACTTGTTGGAATAACGTTTATACTTATGTCAGAAATTATTTTGGCTTTAGATATACGGGCACACCTTGAGTAAAGGCTTAGGCTATTAAATTAAAATAATTTTTGACTTGTTGGCTTAAGCAAATCGTTTGGGTAAATGTATTTCAAAGTTCTCTCATAACACATCATTATGTTTATGATCATTACTTTAGGACACCTGCTCTAATTTACCTAAAAAATACTTATGTCGTTACTGTAATTTTTGTTAATTATTTAATTCAAGCATATATATTGCTTGATGGAATGCAAATGTTGAAAAAAAAATATTTAATTTATTACAATTAAATTTTTAATTGATGTGTAATTTAACATTCTAAAACAAAATTTAAATCAAAATTTGGAAATCGGTCATTAAAACTTTTTACCTTGTTGAAATAGTCTCATGCAAAATTACGAAATCCTATTTTTACCACACTTTGCTCATGAATGAATTAATTATGTATTGATCTGTGCAATCCAATTATAAAATCATGAACATATTTTCATCGATTTCGTTTACAGATCTCTCGTTCAAACTATAAATTGACAAGAAAAAACACAGAGTTGCAATGCATTGGCACAGTTTGGCTTGCATTTTTTGCTTTATATTAGGAAGCATTATTACTTTGCTTTTTAACACTTTTTTCAGCTCTACCGATAATCTTATTAGCGCATCTTGTGGTATACTCACATCCGTAGCCAACTTACAAGATAAACTCCGCAACCTTAGGTAAGTTTATCTTCAACTCCACTTATTTTGAGTATTATTCAAATTCAAATAGAAATTCAAATTAAAAAAGAAGATTTTCGCAACCTAATATTTAACATTGACTTTAATTTTTTAGAACGTACCAATCTCGATTTGATTTATTACCGGAATCTTCCAATTCCGGTGTAACTTGGCCCTCATTTGAAATCGATGCTGAAGAATATATAATTCCAGAAAATTCAATACAAGCTTACAATAAAGAAAATAGCAATTCACGCCAATTAAATACAAGAGAAAAGAAGATCAAAGTCCTTTGCTGGATTTTAACAGGCCCAATAAATCACAAGACAAGGGCCAGAGCAGTAAAAGAGACTTGGGGAAAACGGTGTGATATTCTGCTATTTATCAGCACCAAACCAGGTATGTTAAATATACATAAATACAAAAAACACACTTGGATTTCTATTTAAAATAAATATATGCATAATTATTTGTAGATGCATTCCTACCGACCACTGTACTCCGAGGTCTTCAAGAAGAGTATGACGCCCTCTGGACTAAAACCAGGGCAGCATTTCGACTCATCTATCGCAAATATTTGAAAGATGTGGATTACGTGTTGAAAGCGGATGATGACACTTATGTGCTTATCGAAAACTTGAAATACTTTTTACAAAAATACAACAGCTCGGATGCTGACTTTTTTGGATGTCAATTCGAGACACATAACAAAAATAAAAATACATCCACGCTCTGGAACAGTGGAGGGGGAGGTAAAAACCGTTAAAATGTTACCCTTTTTTAGTAAAATGAATATCTAAAATAGATTGTAATAATTACTTTAATTTGTAGGCTATGTATTGAGCAAAGGAGCAGTTAAAGCTTTAGTTGAGAAAGGATACTCAAAGACTGAATGTAAGCGTGGTATAGAAGGTGGTCCCGAAGATATGAATATAGGTGGAAAAAACATAGACATATTTAAATTGCGATCCTTAACCTAAATAACTAATTGTAATTTATAATTGGGTAAATATTGCATTTTATTAGCACGATGTCTTCAGGTTGCAAACGTTACATTTCGGGATACAAGGGATGAGCAAGGTCGTTACAGATTTCATGCATTTCCTTCAAGGTCTCATCTTAACAGTTCCACGTTACCTGATTGGTGGAGAGAGTTGATCAAATATCCACAGAAAAACGTAAGTCATTTAGTTTTAGTAACTTGGGTAATTTTAAAGTTATTCAAAACTAAACATAATAACTCGTTCAACAAAAGAGCATTTTTTGTGCTTTTGTCTTAAACGATCATTAAATCTAATGCAATCAGGTTGCGCAATTAATTACTATGCAAACTGATTTCGCAAACCGATGTGATTTAAAACAAGTTAATTGCCAAGATGAAGAACATTTAGAAATTTTTAAACCATTTCATTTTATTACAGGGATTGAATTGCTGCTCCAACTATGCAGTTTCTTTCCACTATATCATGCCTGGCGATATGTATCTTTACGAATATCTCCTCTATCACCTGCGGCCTTACGTTCAACATGGAAACTGACTAACTTACGAGTTTGATAAATTATTAAAAACTGAGGACCATAATAAATGTACGACTGACAGGCTCAAAATTTTCAACCACAACACAACAAGCATTTAAAAACAGGAGTATCAAAAAAAAACGAAAAATGAGAAAGCGTGTCATGAACAGAAAAGCAAGAGTGAAAACCTGCCTCAGAAGAATACTCTTTATTCAGCAGTTCAATTTCAAAACAAATAATTTATTAAACTTTCAACTTTAAAAAAAATCACAAGATTTTAAGTTAATAAAAAAGTTCATTAATTTCAATGAAAATAATTATTTATGTAATATCACAACACAATAAATTAATTCTGGACAATTATTTTTTTCTACTCCATCTCGTCTCCTTCTCCAACTGCATCTTATGCGTAGATCTCTGATGAAACCTTAAATGAGCCCTTGTTGGAAATCCCTTCCCACAAACCTCACACTTTTCCGGCCTCCTCTCCTTATTCTCGTGCGTCTTCTCACACTGTTCCCACTTTTCCTTGTAGAAAAAGTTCTTCCCACAATGTTTACAGTTCCACGCTCCCGGCTTCTTCCCATCCTCCCCATGAACCTCCCTCCCATGCTTTTCCAAACTCTCCTTCTTCACAAACAGCCTTCGACATCCCTTCACCGGACACTGAAGCTTATCCTTCCTCGCCACCTTTTCCTTTGGCTCGAAACCCTCCGGCTTAAACTGATGCCCCTCCCACAAATGCATATTCAAATGGGTACTATTCCTAAACCGCTTGCCACACAAATGACAGCAATACTTTCCCGGCACCTTTTCATGTACAACTTGCATATGATTTTTGAAGGTAAGCTCACTCTTCAAAACTTTTCCACACAAATTGCAAATAGTTCCAGAAGTGGTCGCAGATGCCGTCGTATTGATTGGGTTATTCCTGTGCTTGGTTGTCTTGTGCGTATGGAGATGCTGCTTACATGAGAAGCCCTGTCCACAAATTTCACAAATGAAACTTTCATCCGAGTGCATTTTCTGTTGGTGGTTGACAAAAGGGTTCCTTTTATAAAAAGTCATTCCGCACTCTTCACACTTGTATTTCGGTGTTCCCCGATGCTCGTCAAGGTGATCCTTGAAGTTGTGAGGAGTGGAAAAGGTTTTCCCGCAAACTGAAGCTCCATCACCTTCACCCTCTGACCAGGTACAGGTGAACAATTTAATTTTCAAGTGGTCAACTTTAAGATGCCTTAAAAGTTGATCCTTTTTCCCAAATATTCTGGGACAGTCGGAGGGGTTCGTCCATGGACATGGGAATTTCCCACACGAGTTACGCTTGCAATTTAAGTGAGGATATTCCAGTTCAAATGGGGAGATTCCTAAGTGTTTCGCCGCCTTTTGAAGTACTTCTGGAGGAGGAGGAGGTCCAGATGATGGATTGTTAACTTGAAGGTATTTTAGTTTAAGTTCATTGAAGTCTATTGGGTTATTTGGATGTACTTTTTCCAAATGCAGTTTTAAACTTGTGAAGGTTTTTAATTTGGTATGGCAGAGGGGACATGGCCACGGATTGTCGGGATTGGTTTGTTTTTTACGTCGTCGTCGTTTCACAGGTTTTGGTGAGAATTCTGAGGGAAAAAAATTATAATTTATGCAATTCATAAAAAAAAAAATATGACCATTGTCTTGTGTATTGGTACCATCAACTTCCTCCTCATTTTCCTCTTTGTCTGCTATGCAATCTTCATGTTCCTCAAAATCCTGACCCTCCTCCTCGAAATCTTGAGTCTCCTCCTCAAAGTCCTGGGTCTCCTCCTTAATATCGTGGGCCTCCTCCTCATAATCCTGAGCCTCCTCCTCATAATCCTGAGCCTCCTCCTCATAATCCTGAGCCTCCTCCTCATA